>JAVQJL010101072.1:0-26805 GCA_036024295.1 Nannoperca obscura | reverse complement strand
CCCCCCCCCCCCCCCCCCCCCCCCCCCCCCCCCCCCCCCCCCCCCCCCCCCCCCCCCCCCCCCCCCCCCCCCCCCCCCCCCCCCCCCCCCCCCCCCCCCCCCCCCCCCGCCCCCCCGTGAATGTAGGTCAGTAGCTGGGGCACAGTCTGCATGGAGTGTATGCACAGCATTAGCTGGTGTGTTTGGGAAAAGGATGTTACCGTTGGTGAATATTTAGTACATTTATTTTTAAAGTGTCTGAATAAAGACCAGCAGCTTCTTGATGTCCTGCATATAATCCTAGTTTGGATTCAGAGAAATGTGCCTTTGGGGTGACTTTTGCTGAGGAGTGATGCAAAAATGCACTCACTTTAATGCTTTTTATGTTGATTTACATTGCGAACAACAAACTACAGCAATTAGTTAACTGCCAACTATTTTATAATCAATTAACCTTTTCAGTTCATTTTTAAAGCAAAAATGTCAAACATTTGCTGGTTCCAGCTCCTTAAACGTGAGGATCTGCTGCTTTAGTGTTTGGGTTGGACAAAAGAATCTGACGCCACTGACGTCACTTTTGGGCTTTTTTCACATTTTATAGACTAATCAATTAATCGTGAAAATAATCTGCAGATTAAGTGAATTGCAACCCAATAAAACCTCCTACTGCTACCCAGCGACCCCTCCTCCTCCACGAATGGCCGCCACACACCCACACCAGAGACACAAAAGGAGGGCCACACAGCGGTCACATTAATGCAGACTAATGATAGAGTCAGAGCCCTGCAAAACCATGCAAGGCAGCAGAAAGCTGGACCAGATGAAAGGCCTTCCAGCCCGCTGGTGTCTTAGTTCATCTCTCTCTCCAAAGAAAGTGGGTAACTAAAGATCTCATGTGACCGAACAGTAACTGTGCTCCTGTGTTGCTGAAGAAGAACCCAGCAGAGGTAAATCCTAAATGACTGCACGCTGGGGTCCGACCGATATCAAAGGTTTGATATTCTAGACAGATACGGATCAGATGTCAGCCAGTCAGGGATGGGAGTGTCTCCTCTGTTAACAGCAATGGGAAGATATTCTTGATCCTAAAGGCTGCACAGTGTCTCCCATCCCCAAACAACAGGAGATTTGAATCAGTTTTTCTATCAAATTATGGTTTAAAAAGGTTCATTCGTTCATTCTTTGGCACGAAACAGCTTTTATTTTATTTATTTATTTAGTAGGGATGCACCTAGTAATGATCCTTATTATGGATTCATTTACTGAGTATTTTCTTAATTTGTAGATTTATCATTTGCTTATCATGGTTTCCCAGATCCCAGGATGACATATTCAAATGTCTCATTTTAGTCCGACCAACCGAAAATAAACCAAAAATCTCTTTTTTCTCCACGATATGAAACATCCTCACATTTGAGAAGCTGGAACCAGAAAACAATTCCCTTTTTCCCCTTTTTCCTTTTTTTTTTGCTTGAAAGATTCCTGAAAAGATTAATTTATTAGTGAATTAGTTGCAGATTAATATTCTCATGATCGATTAATCACTTCATTATTGCAGCTCTAAAATATATGGACAATGTTTCGACTATTACTACACACAAATAACAGGTCTGGGGGCCCATGGGGGTGGGGGGGGGGATACATGACCTTCAATGTGCTGCTATTCCTCAACCCTAAGCTCTAATGGAGAGTCTTTATCCCAGAAGTCTGACACATCATCACTGTGAAACCCCTCAACGATCCCTTCACTTAACCATCATTTTGAGGAGGTATCAAACAGGAGATCCCTTTGAGATGTCTTCAGCAGTTCCCCGCTGATCTCGGGCGAAAAGGGAGCTTTTTCTGCAATTGCAGAGATCAGCCGACGCGGCCAGCGCTCGACTTCTTAGAGGAAAGGGTTCTGAGGAGACCAGCGAGCAGTGGCAATTTCTATCCGGAGACCTTCAAGACACAGCCGGACTCACGCAGATTAAGTGGCCATTTTTTGGACACACTTCAAAAAAGGGAGAATGTGACCAGTGATGCAGTCGCCTTGGATTATCACACTTTCATCAAAACAGCCAACCTGATTCTCTGAACCACGGCTCGTTTTGCACCTCTAAATTCTTCCAGCGCTCCGAGCTGCCTTCTGCACCTCTGTAAGGTTTGGTATGAATCAGTCCAGTAATCCCAATTACAGACACACACACACACAAGGCTGAGACAGACTGGTCCAGGTCGTTAGGTGGTTAAATCAAGGTCTGAGGAATCAAAGAGTCAAGAGGCTTTAGAAGAAGATCCATTCATTTCATCCCAACATGAGTGTCTCCTCTGGCTGCATTTACTGGATCCTGCAGCTGCATTGCTTCTTCCACACTACACCCCCCCATTATACTGCTTCTTGCATGCTCACTGTGGCAAAGCAGGCAGTGTTGGTGTCAGCGAGAGGATAAAGAAAAGTCCCTGCTTGGGTGATTTTCCAATTTTGCCAAACCAAATGGGCCTCATTCCAGTTCCATCTGGAGTCGAGCCTCGAGTACAGTCGGATCAAAAGCCTCTCTGTCCTTAAGCGTGCAAGGCATTACAGTGCAGGTCAAACTGTAATCTAGCCAATGAATAGACAGACTCACCAGTTTTCATCAAAAACTAACAGGTTAATCCCAAATTCATCCAAGTTAAAGCTCATAAATAAACCTCTTACGTCCCCCCCCCCCCCCCCGACGCCCTGAATGTACGAGTGATCCACGTCACATTCAGCAAGCTGTAAAAAAATGCATAGAATTGCCATAAATGTCATTAAAACGTTTCCCAAAAGAACAAATCTAGCAGAGTCTGCAGCGGCGTTAGGGAACCCACAATAACAGCAATATGAATACAATGAACTTTGTGCCATTAGAACATTAAACCTGCACTCTCCTAATCAGACTACGACAGAGAACGGATCCTGGTGTTGGAGACTATCACACTCCTGTAGACGTCTCTTTACCTGCAGCCAGAAACTCAATCCCATTACACAAAGCTCCCCAATCGTCTCTATTACTAAAGTAGCATAGTGAAGCAGATAGAGCGGCTTCTCACACACACACACACACACACAGTGCTGGAAGGTGAGCGCTAAATGGAGAAGCAGTGTTGCCCGACGGCCCTGGAGAGCAGAAAACAACTGGTAGATTATTACCAACACAGAGTACATGTGTCGCTTTGATACCGAGACACTGGCAGAGATCCAGGGCCGTGTTTCTGACAGTCATCTGAGAAGCTGATCCACCGGGGGGATAAATGCACCCTTGCTTGTGGGATTTCTACCTGGACTATTATGCAATGCAGTTTTGGATCCATGCAGCAGCAGCAGCAGAGTTAGACTCAGAATAAAGACAGCCACCGGGTTCGACACCGTGCTTTCATGTTTAACAGCACAGCAAATAGAGCATATCGCTAACTCTTCATCCTTAATGCATGTGACCACCCTGCTCCGTCAGTTAAGCAACTTCTCAGACCAGATCAAATAAACCAAGATAATAAACCACTCTGTTGTCAAACTGTTTGTCTCCATCTTTGTCAGCCTTTGACTGGATGAGATGAAAGCAGGCTGTGTGAGGAAGTGAAGATGTAGCACCTGCCTGCTCCTGCAGAACATCTCCAGGAAGAGGCAGCTACAGCAACACAAGCTGCCCTCTTCAATAGTGACAATGATGCATTATGGACTGTATTAATCAGAGCTTACCAGACACACTGGCAGTGGGGGGGGGGGGGGGTGCGTGCTTGCTTGAGTGAAAGTAGGCATTAGTGTATGTGTTTATGGGCTGTCTGTGTGTACAGCATGGCATTAAAACATATATTTCAGACTATCATATAAATCCTTTGGATAGATGGGGTTAAAATGCTGCAGCCTAAATAAAAAGACCTACATTCAGAAATACAATTAAGGGGTTTATTTCTCACACCTGCGCCATGAAATAGGAACGTGCACATGCATTGGGACTAAGGGCAGAGCTCAGTGAAACTTACCTCCCCAGCTCGTCCCCAATTTGGTAAAATTCCTCAACATTTTCCTGGTTGAAAACAGCCATGTTGTCCAGGCACTTCCTCGCCTTTCCCCCGACCGCAGGCATGTTCCTCCGAAACGGCGCACGGGCTCTTCACAGCGGCACCATCCCCACCAGCAGCCTCCGGTGTGGGCTGGGCTACAGCCGACAACCCCTCCTCATGTTAGAGCCTCCAAACCAAAAAGGAAAAGGAAAAACAAACCATTAGACCTCGACCATGAAACCTGACTGCAGCCGTTGGGAAAAGGTGGATTCAGCCAACAAAAGGAACCAAACTGACGGAGCAGTGAACCTGCAGCTCCGGGGCGCCGCCTCGGCTCCTGGAGCTGCCCTTTCCTCCCTGCCCCGACTATCTCTACCTATCTCTACCCTTCTTTTTAATTATAGGGCTGCAACAGCTTCCAGTTTCTAAGAGAACAGGTTATATATCCATAACTATGTCACCACCGGCTGGTTAGGAGGGGAACGCGTGGTGTAGCCATGGGAAACTACTCCTCCTCCTCCTCCTCGGAGTCCAGGAAAAAACACTGCTGGGTAGTCACATATCGTCTTCTTCACACAATGACCCGAGAGGACCCGGGACAGGTGTTTTTACCCAGTTTAAGTCTGCACTAATAACTCACATCACTAAAAAACCTCAATGAAAAGCCAAATAATTACGCGTTTCCTACATGAACACCACGACTCGCCCTGTGCGTGTGCATGTAGACAGAAATACTCCGGCTGCTGTGTGAATATCTCGCAGCTCCCCGGTGTGTGTCCCGCTGCCAGATTTCGCCGAGATGTCATGCGTTTTGCGGGAGGCTGTGAACCCGGTTTGGCTCACGGAAGACAAAACGCTGGCTTGAACGGGAGAAATCAACGTTAACAATGTGAGGCAGTCTGGTCCTGGTGCTGCGTTCAAAGTCTATGGGAAATCTGGGGGATATACGTTGGGTTAGAGGACGCGGCTATGGGCAGTTCACGTTTTACTGTATACAAAAAAAACCCGCTTACACCAGACAATGACATATATGAAACCTAGAGATTTATTGTGTCCTTTCATATAAAAACGCCATGAAATTGGGGCGGTTTGCCTACAGCAGTTTTTCAACGAGCAAGCCGTAATTCCCGTGTTTTTATCTTGCCGTAAATGCAGCATCCGTGTGTGTCAGCTGGAGACGCAGCTTTGCTCGCAGGAGGGCAGCAAAGCTTTCACTTTTATTTTAATCAGAATTAAGTAGATCATTTGTGACCTTTTTTGTATTTAAAATGTTCATTGTGATTAAGTTATTTACTGTATTTTGGGAAAGATAACATCTACAAAGCAAAACTGTCAAAATCCAAGCCCATTTCTTCACTTTTATAATGAATTACAACAACAACATTAAAAGTTAAAAAGAAAGAATGGATTGCCTTGTAACATTTTAGATGATCAGAAGACCAGTGTTGGTTCATGTCTTTCTTCACTTGTCTGGTCTTGTTGATATATTGCATACCTCATAAATAAAGCAGCCATATAGTATTTTAAGGTTAGTCTAGTCTAGAGCACATGTTGGACCAAGGCTGGACACCCAGCAAATCAAAGCATCATCACCTAAATTCAAAGAATCACACAAACTTTTATCAAATATTACTGATCTATAGAGAACGTAATGCCTTGAAATGACATAATAATGATGTTTAAATTCCAACATATACATGTCATTGCAGGGGAAGAAACACACTCAGCTCTGAAGGCGCTGTGATGTTGTGATTCACGCAGAGCTTTTACAGTTTTGAATAATTTGTCCATCCACTTTAGATGAGCAGCTGAACCGTCATTTTGCACTCAGTAAAGAAACCAGCAGCACGGCGGACACATGCCAGCAGAAGAGGAAATGAAACGAAATATCTCAGCAACTATTTCATGAATTGAAACGAACATTTGTAAAGACATTCATGGTCCCCAGAGGATGAATCCTACTGTCTTTGGTGATCCTCTGGCTTTTCCTCCAGCGCCACCAGCAGGTCAAACTTTCACTTTGTCCAATACTTTGATTTATGAACAAATAACTGCAAAACTAATGACATTAAACAAAATAAGCAAATGTCGGACTGCTAATGTGCTAAACGTTGTTAACATTATCCCTGAATAAAACAAGCATGGTAGCGTGTTAGCATTTAGCTCGAAGCCCTGCTGTGCCTAAATAAAGCCTCTCAAAAACGTTTAGATTTTCCTCGTTAGCCCCGCAGCCTCAGGACGACTGAGTGGACTTTGTCTGGCATCCCCTCCATCAGGACCACGCCAGAATCACAAGACAATCACACAAGAATCATCAGAATAGAGACTCTGTAAAACTCTTGATGAGGTCCACATAAAGTGACCGGTTGCTATGATTTAAACAGACAAATCAAGTAATTCATTACAAAATGTTATATAGATAATATCCATTCAATGAATTCATAGACAGTTTTTGATCCAATATTTCCCCCTTTATGTTCAGAGGAGTTTATTTCCTATAATTTTGGACTCAAATTTCCTTCTTGCATCAGTCTGGGAAAGTCTTTCCAGTGATATACGATATATACAATGCTCATTTTCAGCCACAACATCATGAACAGCCTTTATGCACCGCTGTCAGCATCACATTATATTACATACTGCACAGAGGACTGCTTGTGTAGGTAAATGTTGCATGAAACATGTACTGCTTGAGCCAAAATAAATCTCCACAGTTCCAGCACAATGAGCAATGAGATTCTTTCTGTGTTACACAATAATTGGAAACAACAAACATGGCTGTTGTGCGGTGTGGCAGAGATGTTACTGCTGCAGAAGAGTTATTCCACCATCTGCTGGTGACGAGCTGCACACATATTAAGAGTCACACTTCTCTGCTCACAAACAAACATCATAGTTTCCATCTTCTGGTCTTCTTGTACAGGAGAGATGTTACCTTGTTTGGTCAAATCTGCAACAAATACAGCACTGGAACTTTATTTCAGGAGATGAAGAGGCTTATTGTTGTCCAAAGCTTCCTGCACCAGCAGCAGGTCCACTCTTACTCTCTCTTCACAGATATTATACCAGGACACTATATACAACATGTTGAAAGTCTGTGGTGCATTACTCTAAATGGAAATTAAAGTCAAAGCTGGTACAGCTGCACAGATAATGCATGTTGATCTTTCAGATCTTTTTATCGCAGTACAAAATGATACAAAATGATTATCAGGAAGAGCAGAGGCCCCTGAACACTACATTCTTCACCATGCTGAGAAATAGTCATTAAAAGTCTCTCGTGTTACAGTTTCTTCAGGGCTAGATATACAATAATAGTGATATAACGATACATATCTAATGTTTTCATTATGGATAACATGTATTTTGGACAGTTCCACAAAAATACTGTAACAACATGATACATTAGTGGACTATGTAGTTGCCTCTTAATCCAATTTTCAAAATGCAACCTGCGATTTGCAACATGAGCTCATCACGACACATTACACTAATCAAAACAAATGCCATACTTCTGACCCATATATGAGCAAACAAGAGTCCTGCAGGAGATGCATATTAATCTGCTGTTTGCTTCCACCATCTGTGTGTGTGTGTGTGTGTGTGTGTGTGTGTGTGTGTGAGCAGCGCTCAAATGGCTTTTGTGAAACAGGCCCCAGTAGGATGAAACTGTTAACATCAGACACAAAACTGGACTAACTAGCAGACGATTCCTCAGAACACTGTAAATATGCAACAAGACAAAAACTAAAACTACACATTTGGTGAATGTTAATGCTTCTTGTGCATGTTCAAACTTTGAAATATGTCCGTACAGAACACTTTACAGTAAATAATAAGTGGGCTGTCAGTCGTGCAAACCAGCTTCTCCACACTGACCTCCAGCATCCGATTCTGTTTGATGAGCAACAATTTTACTTTAGAGTAAACTAAGATACTCAGAATCTTAAAAAAATAAAATTCTTTGGTTCAGCACCAGGGTTAGGGGTTAGTACGTTCACTTGTGGGCAACAACTGACTGAATCGCAGGCTGGTGAACAAAGATCTTCAACAAGTGTAATTCAAAGTGATGAGTGTATTAAAACAGAAACTGCATATCCATGGATACCATGAGACATGGAAAAGAAAAGATATGGGCAAATATCTATTCTGTCCTCCTCCACTTGTACTGAAACAACAAACATGACAGTATAAAATAAGGTGTGCTTGCTTAACTTAAAATCATTGCTAGTCCTTGACTGGGTTGCATACAACTTGCTTTTAATAACATCATTATACATTATATATATCACATTCTTGTCATTATTGTTTATGTGTCTCATAATGTGGGAATATCCTTTCCTTTTAATATGAAATACTCTTGTTAGGTGATATTTTCCACTACAACCTGAGGAACCAGAGAACAAAACAGGCCAGATAACGGCTAAGAAACACTGCTTTTTCAATTAGTTGTTAAGAAATAGTGCTAACCACCAAGTTGATTGTCGATTGACGTAAAGTAACGAGCTTGTTGCTAAAGCAAATATATGATTTAGAAATAATGACACAACGTGATGTGATGCAATATCTGATTAACAGTTATTAAAACGAGGTGTTAACCTGATACATGCAGCGCATGTAAAAGCCCACGAGAATCGTCTAAGCAAAGTTTTTCAGACCATAAAACTGCACTGAAGACGATAAACTGGCAACTGAAGGACATGAACCCAAATGTGTCCCTGAAAGGATTAAAGGGCCACCCAGTTAACTTGTAGTGTGTGTACAGTACGACCCACCTCCCAAACAAAGGTACACGTGGTTGATTTTCTTACAGCGATTAGATTAGTTCCTACATTAAAATTGTGCATGTTTCTCTTTTTGTTGGTTTGCCAGCAGTCCGTGATGATGCTAAATCCGGTCTGACGGTGCATTTCAGACACATTGTGGTGCAAGTATTGAACTACACTCCCTCTGAACTGAATTTAGACACCACCTGTCGACATCCACGTACACAAGGCTTGAGTCAATCGTCAAATGTAAACCCAAGACCTTCAAACTGATGCACCTTTTACACATTTCATGCTCCTCTGTGAAGCTGCACTGTAGAAGAGTTGTTACCACTCTGCAGTAAGACTTTCTTTACCAATTAAAGCCGATGACTTACAGACCAGGAATACGCCATTAGAAAGAGCAACTTTTGGGTTGCCAGGTTTCCTCCCAGAGACCAAAGACATGCAATTTGCATAGGCTCCCTGCGACCCTGCACAGATGATTGGATGGATGGATCATTTATTCATTGTGCTGGAATCCATTGGAGAGTTTGACTGCATACATAACATATTTTAAACAATAGGCAAAACTATTTTAATTCCAATTCTAATTTTCAAACACGTCCAGCAATGTCATGACTGTGGGAACCCTGTTATTAGCTTTTTAATGCAAACGTTATTTTTTATTGGCACCACTCTCTCACATTTTATTTAACTGTCTATATAACAACGTTTGAACCCTTAAAGTAGAAAGTATGTCTCACTGTGCAGCGGAACTGATGAGTGTAATTAAATGTCCCTGTGTTTTGAGCGCAAATCCAAAACACGATCTGCTCCACAGAAGAAAGCAACGAACGACCCTGGAGATTTGTTTTACTTTCCCAAATTCATTTGAAGTTGCATGAAATTCTTCCAGCGCACAGGAAGTGATGAAACCAAAACAAACTGTTAGAAGAAATGGGCCAACGATGCTGAATCAAACCAAAAAGTGTTGTTTTCTTGCCTCGTCTGTTGAGAGAAGCTTACGACACATTTATTATCTTTCAAACATTCACTTATCTCCCACAGCTGTGTGGCGTTGCCAAAGTGCTAACTGATTGTGCAGCTTTCAAAATGGGAAAATAAAAAGGCTTTAAAAAGACACTTAAAGTACAAAATTAAAATATTTTTGATGCTAAATGGCTTTGCTGGTTACATCCTGTGTACACAGCTCTGCTGTGCATCTGGACCCCCAGAGTTAAGGAAGTCTGGGAGTCTGTAAACATGATGACACTTCTCTCATGAAATGTTTCCCTTCTGTGGTAGTTCCTATGTGAAAATGAATCATCCTGTTACTGTAAGATTTAAACAGTTGGCTCTGCATGAGGCATGTTTTACATGAACACTCACGATCTAAGGAAAGTAATCCATACACCCATCAGAAGGGGATAAACGATTAAAACATGATACGCATGGAGCAAAAGTCAAGTAATCTCTCACAGGACGTTCTCTGGAAAGACTGAAGTTCTTCATGGTAACAAATGTACAAATAGGAGCCTTAAACACCTCCCACTGCCAGTGGCACTATTCCTTCTCCCAGATCTTCTCCAAACGCCCTCTCGAACCCGCTGTCCATCAGAGAGCAGGATCTCCGATAGTCCTGTACATCTGCAGCGATGTCACCTCCACATCCGGGACCTTGGCATTCTGGGGGCGTCCCGTCGGGCTGTATCCAGCCGACCGTCCCATGGGACTGAAGCCCGTGGTGGCGCGACCCACGTGGGTGAGGCCTGAAGATCGCGACACAGCAGGACGCCGCAGGAAGCGCCCCGATGTCACCAGGTCCCCGTAGCCCTGCGCGTGCGAGAAGGCGTAACCTGAGCGGCGGGAGCTGGTGCGGCGGATGCGGGTGCGGCGAGGGGGAGGGGAAGGCGTTGCTTTGGCCTGTCTCACCTTGAACATCACCTGAGCGTTCGGACAGAAAGTCATAAATGTTCAAATGCTGCTAGATGAGGTTTGATGTGTCTGTCCTGAACTCACTGTGCTGCAGTCAAACAAACAAACTGTGATTACACAGGGGATGTAGGGGCAAATACTTTGGCCATCCCAGTAGTGCAACATAGAGCAATTTTGTTTTTATTTGAGGATGTAAACAGGAAGTGTAATGTTGCCATGGAGTCAGCAGCTGCTTCTCAATTCAGGGGCTGCATCCTTCACTTGGCTTGGCTACAAAGACTATATTTGTTTACATTTTGGCAAATTAGCACCATTAAACAGATGATGAATTAGCCGTTAGCAGCTCCTGCTTACAGTGTGCCCATGGAAGTACAGACGACTGTCCCTGAGTAGTTCTGGAGTAACAAGGAGCTGCCTTTGTTCCTGTGATTTCTAAGCAGATTTATGTTTGATTGCAATATAAATCGGAGATAACGGTATCCTCAGAAAGTGAAAGTCCCAATGACACAGTTTGAAAACTAGCCTAAAAGGGAGTCGTGAGAGTTCAAAGCAGTGCATCTATAACAAGTGCAGCTGTATCTTAGCGAGCGTGCAACGGTCCAGCGCCGAGTGCACAACAGATCCACGTGTACCTTTTCATTGATGGTGGGGCACAGCTGAATCCACAGGAAGCGGGAGGTGACCACAGGAAGGACACACAGGATGGAGGTGAGGAGGATCGTCAGCCAAACGTTGGGCTGGTTCAGAGAGTTTCGGGCTGTTCCTGGACACACACACACACACACACACACACACACCAGCTTATCTGATGAACTCTACTGTACATGGCCCAGAGTCTGTTCTGTTCGATGCTGCTGAGTGAGTTTGGAAACTTTACTCAAAGTGAAATTTAATTTTGTGTTTTTCTAAAGTTAAACTGTCTGACATTTTACATTTTTGGTCTTGGAAGCTCGACATCTAGACCAGAGAGACACATTTGAACCTGACCAAAACAAACGCCAACAGCAGGTCAGAAACCATCGCACCCGGCGTGCACCACGCCTGTGTCGATCAGTCCTACACTTAAGTGCACACTGCAGTTAAATACGAAAGGAGAAAGAAATGCCAGTGTTCTCATGGCGTCCATATCAGAGGGCTTATCTTTAAGACATTTACTGTGGTGAGAACTTCATGTACAAGGTTACAGACGGTAGTTTAGGCACACACACGTCCTCGATGTGCATGGGTTGAATATTGTTTGCCACAACAACGCCTAAATCTTGATGTCAGTAGCAAAAGGATCCAGTTTTTGATGCCTGGCGTGGAGGTTTGTAATGTTTTTCAATTCGACAGAATAAGCAAAACTAAATTAGTCTTGACAAAAACTTAATTTAAGAAAATGATTATTTAAATCACATTTATTTAAAGAATAAGTAACTGGGTCTAAAAGAGTGGTCAAGCATTTGATGCCAGCTTTCAGGACTTGACAGAAAGATTTTGGTTGGTACCGAAAATGTGTCGAAGCTCGGCTCTACTGATCACATGACCTCGGTGACGCACTACAGGCGACGTATATTCAAGGGGCAGAGAATGATGCAAGACAGTGTGGGTATTTTGGTTCAGTTGTAAACCAGATAATCTGCCTGTGCAAACATACAAACTTCAGTTCAGACTCATGTGAAGGATCTCTCTGGAGAATGAATCCTCGCATGAAGGAATGAACAAAGCTTTTCTTTGGGAGCGGACCAACAGAAGTGAATTGTGCAGCCTCCGGCCCGACGCTGCGTCTCACCTATGAAAGGGAAGGCTGACGGCAACGTGAGGAACATGCCGTTGCTGTACATGGCGAACGTGACAGCAAAGTACATGGCCAGACTGCCCAACACGAAGAAAGTGTTCACCGCCGTCCAGTAAGACATCTCCAACCCCAACTGCAGACACAAAGACATGTCATTCTTTTTATTCTAAGCCTGGAAAAATGCAAAAGACAAGACTATGGGAAAGAAAAGGCTCCTCGTGCCTGGATGCTGACGGCAAACAGCAGACACGTCTGGGTGAGCAGGGCGAAGGACTGGTAGTCGGCGATGTCTTTCCCGTCGCCCCGCATGGTGTCCTGCATGGCGACGTAGGGGATGAAGAACAGCACCAGGGAGCTGTAGCAGCTGTGGAGGGCGCACTTGAAGAAGGCCTTCTTGCTGAAGTACAGGTTGCGCTGGCCGGGGACGTAGAGCTGAGGATGCTGGAAACTCCACACAGCGTTCACGTCCTGGACAACAGGCAGAGACCAAGACATGAGGCCAGCTGTGTACAAACAGCCAACATATAACGTTTCTTATATCCAATCAGCAGTTACCTGATCAAACAGACTCATTCCCAGGACAGGCAGTGCTGTGTACACCAGGTTGTAGAGGGTTATGAACAACTCATCGTACACCGTCTGAAACACCAAGTCAAAAGCAGGTGATCTTTTCATTACCTTTATTCTTGAGTATTTCCTGAGACTTTGTTGTGCACAGACAGGAAACACCAACCTGGATATTATCATATTATATTATAACAGCTCCACGTTGTTTTATTCATGACATCTAATTCATCTTTATTACTAATAAATGTGTTGCTTTATCCTCCTTTAATCAGATCTTTTGCTTTTATCACATGATCATAGTCAGCTGCGTTTCTTTGTTCACTTTGTGTTGGATTCATTTTCTTTTTATCTTCTCTGTTATCTTTTGGTAACTTGTGGGCAGGACCACTGGATGACACTGGATGACTTCTCCTGTCACATCTTTTATCTGTTTTATCAGGTAATAAACTTTAACTTTATTTATTTTAAATCTACGCCTAAAACAAACTTTTATCGCACTACTTTTCCTGATTTCACTTGATTCTACTTGTTTTTAAATTTACAGTTTTTCACGTGGTTTAAAAAATAAAGGTCAGAATGGCCAGACCAGACTCAGTGTTCAGGGTTGCCCAGTTTGGGGCTTTGTGGGTGGGATTAATAATGGGGAGGACCACACTTGTCCACCCACCCACCGCCCCCCATCCATCTCTCTCTCACCTGTGCAGAGAAGCCGCAGAAGAAGGCGAACCAGAAGTGGACGAAAGTGAAGGTGAAGTTCTTGTAGAAGAAGTAGCGCAGGAACTTGCACATGCGCAGGTAGGACCAGCGGCCGTGCACCAGCAGGAGGCGCTGCAGGAAGCGGAACTGGGCGAAGGAGTAGTCGCTGGACAGCACCGCCTGCATACCCTCCTGACCCGAGATGCCCACGCCTATATGAGCAGCTGGGTGCACAGAGAGGGGAAGTGCGTCGTTGGCTTCAGGTAACCACAGATCACATCACAACTTCAAGCTGCATTAATCACGTTTTGGCCACTAGGGGGCAGAAACACACCCAAACAAGCTGGGAGATACTCACCATATCACCGGCTTATTAAAAGGAAACTCCTGTATTTGTAACTTATATTTCATTTTTATTTTATTTATTCATTTTCTGTGTATTTTTTACATTCTGAGCACTTTTCCTGTTTTATTTCTTAATAGTTCAATGCAGATTTTCTACATAAAGCCGCGTGTTGCCCTGCTGATATACCTTTGATCATGCTGACGTCGTTGGCTCCATCTCCTATGGCCAGCGTGACGGCCTGCTTGTACTTCTTGACCAGCTCGACCACCTGAGCCTTCTGCAGAGGAGTGACCCTGCAGCAGATCACGGCCTTGCACATACACGCCGTCCTCAGGAAGTCCAGCTCCATGCTGCACTCGAGGGCGTACGCCTGAGGGACCACGGAGGGGAAACATGAAAGTGGTGAAAGGCAGGAAATACACAACAGTTGAAAACAACTCAAGTGTGACAGAGTCCATAGAGCTGAAATACCAAGAAGAGGTAATAAAGATCAGATGTGATGGTCGGTCTTTCAAGAACGAAAAACAAATAATCACATAACAATATTAAGACAAACACCAATTATTCTCACATTCTCTCCACTGTAACTACGATAAATCTGTCTTTTTCAAACATGTCTGATGAAAATAAAGGTATGTTCCATATTATGTATTCCTTAATAGCTATTGCAAATACAAGTAATTCATGTATGTATGTTGTGCAGGATACATGTATGGAATTTATAATGTAATAATTATTTAATTATGACCTTTTGTTCTTTTTTTCTCACTGAAAACTCAATAAAAACAATTTGAAATATCAAAATATCACGTAAACTGGCGAGGAAAAGTGATATTTTGATTTTATGTAGAAAATCTGCATTGAACTATTAAGAAATAAAACAGGAAAAGTGCTCAGAATGTAAAAAATACACAGAAAATGAATAAGGACGTCCCAGAGGACCGTTACAGCGTGTACTGTAACCAGGACCTACCAGGCTGTGTCCGTTGATAACCAGGCCGTACTCTCCATTGACCACCTCGTCTGTGATCACTGTCACACTTTTACCCAGAGTCCTCTCTGGCAGAAACCCAGAGTCCCGCAGCGCATCTGGTTTCATGGAGGTCAGTGCATTTCTGCTCCACAAGAAAATACAAAATGAATGGATGCATGGAAATCAGCCACTCAGTTACTCGCGTTCAGTCTAACATGACTTCTGAAGACTTCCTCTGACCTCAGCTCCTGCCTGACATCCTCGGGCGAGTTGCCAGAGACCACGAAGACCTCGTTCATCTCCTCCCGCAGTAAGTTGCACGAGTACCCAATGTTTTCTGCGGTTTCTGAAACACCGTGAAATCAACGTGAGTCAGTAGACAGCAGCCACAGACACGAAGTGCAGAACAAAAATCAAAGCAATCGAAATATTAGACAATAAAGAGCGATGATTCTGCAAGATGTTCAGGAGTCACTTATTCTTCATTGCTAGAAGGAATCTATCTTCTGCCACTCAGCGTATAAGGAAGATAAGGAAACAGGTTTTGAAAATCCATTGTTTTGTTTTCTTGTTTAACGTCATTTAAGTTCCATTTAAGTTTGAAAAAATATTCTGTATAACTACAAAATTCAGACCCAAGATGTAATAAACTGGTAAATACCAAACAAGAGGACTACAGGTTGAAAAAGTGACGCCTTCTCTTTTGATTATTGATTGCTGAAGATTAAACCAAATTATTACGTCCTCAGGCTTGTTTCTGTGTAAAGAAAGATCCAATCACAGTTATATAATATGTTAAATTCAATTCTTTCATTATATTTGAAGTTCTGTACCTTGCTTGTCTCCGGTCAAAACCCACATTTTGATGTCTGCTTTGGACAGCTGCTCAATAGTCTGAGGTACTCCGTCTTGTAACTTGTCTTCTATGGCTGTTGCTCCAAGCAGCTGGAAACACACGTTCACATAAACCACATGTCGTGCACTGGACAAAGTTTTTACAGTAAGCTTGACTGAAACGTGACCTACCAGCAGATCCTTCTCTATCTCCTCGTACAGCTGGTCCAGTTTGTCCTCTCGGTCGTCCAACGTGGTGCTGGCCTCATGGTGGCGCTGTTTCCACTGGTTGAAATACTCCTCGTCCAGATGCTTATAGGCCAGAGCCAGAGTCCGCAGGCCGTCCCCTGCAAACTCCTGCAGATCAGCATGCACATACTTATATGGATGAACACCGCACACGTAGGTACACATATATACACACATATACACACCACGCCAGACACATCCTGGAGGAACCAACACACACACACAGGCTGATGGTATTTGAAGATATAAACAAACGTCAAACTCGTGTGCTCAGCTCTGTACATCTTGCGATCTAGGCAATAAAACTCCAAGAAGAGAGAAAACAAACAGACAACTGGGAGATAATCAGTAGTTTATCTTTTCTCTGAAACGAGCTGAACAGGAAAGAACAGAAATAATGGGGAGATAAGAGAAGAAGAAACAAATAGGGAAAGAAAACGAGAGAGGAAGGTCAGAAACAAACATGATAGAAAGCCTGATATAGTTTATACCATGGAGCTCTGTTGGTGTCCGAGACACATCAAGCCACAGTGCTGAGCCTCGTAGTTTATCTTTCCACATACACAATCCTTCTGCCATAAACACACCAAATGTGTCTGAATGTGTCTTTCCTCCTAATTATGGAACAAATAACATCAGTGTTCAGCTGTTTCAAAATCAAATGACTGAACCTTTTTAAAAGCACAACTGTTTTTATCGAGTTCTGTCTTCAGTGGGAGTCAATGGGCTGAGTGTCAGTGACAGGGTATTGTTGGTTTTGGTCCCTTTATGGGATTTGTTGACAAAAAGAGAAATACAGAATACTGTCTCATAAACAAGGAACATCACATATTTAACCCCCACTTTAGCATCTTTGCATTGGCTTCCTCTTGAGTTGATTTTAAGGTTTTACTCACTATTTTAAACCACTCCTGGTTCGGCTCAATGATTTGTATCTGAAATCGGTCTCAGCTAAAAACTCAAAAACTCTGCCAGCACTCCGCCGGTCTAAACCTTTCACAGGAGATTGTATATTTTTGGGTAAGTTCTACTTCAAACATATGACTTCATCTTTCTGTGTTCTCAGTTTTTTTAAACTCTCATTTAGATCTTTATAGATCAAACCTATTTTTCTTTGCATTGCTGCATAAATGAAGTTATTATCATTATTATAATGAAATCAAATCATGCTTCCAGAGCAGCACGATGTTTTTGGATGACTTCTCTATGAACTCCATCTTAATGTTTACATCTAAATGGAGGACATGCACATTAGGATGAACTTTGTATGTTTAAACACACACACACACAAACACACTTGATGGAAGAACCAGCTCACAGGCGTGCAGAGACAAACATCCAGCACAAGAAGAATTACTTTTCACACAGAAAGGTTACTGACATTAAGGTGCTCTGTGGTGACGTCCATCAGCTTGCTGCAGGACTGATGCAACCTCTCATAGATGATTGTGTCTGCACCTTTACAGTAGAGAGAGAGCTTCCCCTCTGGACTCCGAACTGTACACACACACACACACACACAAACATACATGAGAACATATGAGAATTTGTGTTTATTTTCAAGACACAAAAAAGGCAGTGAACTCAATTATGATCCCAAATTATATCTGATGTATGATCTGTAACTAAATCTTCAGTGAGAGCCTGAATTCCCAACCCTCCATTTCCAGTGAATTATGTACCGATGACGGACATCCTCTTGCGGACGTTGTTGAAATCCAGGATGGCCAGGAGTTCATAGCTGCGCTGCTGTCCCATTTCCACGATGGAAACGCTGTCTGGTGTACGGGAGCGAAAGACAAATCCAAAGTTTCTGGCCGCCGTTACCAACGCACCCTCGTCTGGAGACTGGGCCTGGTAGAAAATCTCACCTGAGGGAGCAAAAACCCGTCAGTGTCAGTGGAGGACGAGGAATCTGTTAAAGACAGAGGATGACAGAAACCTTCTCACCCTCTTTCTTCTCCTCAGCCATGACGGTGTGGCAGAGGGCCAGCAGCCTGAAGAAGGCGTGGACCTCTGGGTTCTCCAGCTTCACCGCCTCCACCAGGGCGTGGTCGTGGAACATGAAGCGGGCGTCCGCCAGCGGGTTGAAGGAGAAGTCCACCCTCTCTGCTTGCTGCCAAGAAGCGAGAGAGAGAGGAAGAGGACAAGAGGGAGGAGTGAAAAAGAGGCCGATGTCAGCCTCGTAACAAGTTATTATTACCTGTTATTTCTAAATAACTCCTGTGATGTTCTGGTGAAATAACTGTATCCTTTATCCTTTTGTTCTTCCATGATAAAGTAACAGTGGTGTGCCAGACGAGGAGTCCCCCAAGGTAAACTCACCGCAGTAATTTCCAATCTTTGACCTGTGCAGTCGTACACATCCCCTGAAAGCAAGAGACAGAAAACAGAAAGTCAGAAGTGCCGCATGTTACATGATGGACAGAGAAGCAAACGCCTTCACAAACCTGAATGACCCACTGCTCTTCATCATTATTTTATCTTGTTGAAATGAATGTTTTTAGTGGTTTAATGATTAATTTTACAATTTCTTTTCTACCTTTTGACGACTATAGACTACACTGTCCAATAAAGGAGTGATTTGTATCATTTAATGTCTCTAGGGGGCCTTATTGAGTGACCCGAACCTACATTTAAAAAAAAATACACTTGGAAGAGCTCGGTGGCACTTTAGTTTTGATATTTGAAGAGCTCATTGGTTTTGTAGACACACAAATTAAGAGTAGGGCTTGGTGATAAATCACATTCTAATTTCAATCATCATTTTGGAAAATACTGTGACATTTTTCAGGTCACAATCATGGGGTGGGACTTGAGAATAAAGGTTTTCTTAAAGCTTATATTTGGGTAAAAAAAGCCTATTGCCTCTATTTGGATCTTAGAAGAATCCCAGAGCGTCTCCATTTGTTGCACTGAGGTTCATGGAACCAGAAATTCTATAAAATTGCAGGTAAATGTCTTGAATCTCACCGTAAGATTTGCCGTTGATGGAGCACTTGTTGAAGATCATGATATTCTGCGTGAGCGTCCCTGTTTTGTCACTGAAGACGTACTTGATTTGGCCGAGCTCCTCGTTCAGCGTGGTGGTACGAGCCTCGGCGGGGGTGTCGTTCCGCGCGTAGTACATCTTCCTGTCCCAGTCAATGTAGAAGCTGTTCCCCAGACGAATGATCTCCACACTGCAGAAAAGATGTAGATGCAGGAATCGAGAATCTTGTTTTGTTTGCCATTATCTCATCATTTAAGTTCCATTAAATAAATAGCGAAGACTTCACACACGTCGTTACCTAACATAGAGAGAGATGGGCACCACGGTGTTGAGGATGATGACGTAGGACCAGAATGTGAGGAAGGCGGAGAAGGCAGCGTTGTTGCCATCTTGTCTGGGCAGGAAGGCTACGAACTCTGAGCCTTCGTTCACCTCCCAGAAGAAGTTTCCTATTGCCAGGACGGTGCACATGAAGGCCAGGAAACCAAAGATCTGCACGGGACGTTTTTAAGAGTCAGAGGTCAAAGCAGAGACAGGGAAACTATCAAGAATAGCGCTAGCAAAATGTTCACCCCACTTCCAAAAGTTAAAAAGTCACGAATGCAGCCCAACAGCTCTGTTAATTTACTAAAAAATAAATACATGTAATAATTCAAGTTAGTCATGTTATTCAAGTCCAAGTCAAGACTGACAAGTCCCGAGCTGGAAGTGTTTAAACCTCTTCAGCCTGGCTTTGATAAAGAATGTTTTATTGATTTATTTTAAATCATCATTTTTATTTTTATTCAATCTTAAATTGTATTTTTGTATTTTTTATGTAGGTCGTCCTTTGTTTGCTCTGTGTAACTACTGCAGTTTATTCCAGAGAGACCACAAAGGCTGCTGATGGAACCTTTAAACACAGCGTGTGCAGAATTGCAGCAACAGAAGTGAAATCTGGTCACGAGTTCCTTTTATTTAATGGCCTCATTTAGTTGGAAGAACTGATTTCAAACCCAAACCAGCTGATGGAGTGAAAACGGGCTGCTGAATTATCTGCTGGACATCCTGAGATCAGACAAACAGGGGAAATAATATAAGGGCTCACGCAAAGCACGAGGACATTCATCAGACGGTCTATACTGGTCCTCTTGAACGTGCTCTTCCCACAGTTCTGCATCAGCTTCGTCTCCGGACCTGCAGAAGAGCAACAGAAGCCTGTGAGACCTCAAATTATCTCTGTGCTAAAGTTGTATTTTTCATATCTCTCTCTTAACACGGTTACAAGTTTCCATTAGTTCACTATCAGTACGTGCGCATGTCCGTCCCACCTCCAAACAGCACCAGTCCAAAGCACCACCCGGTGTTCCTCAGGGTGCAGCCTCGCAGCAGGATCTTGTCGTTGTCCAGCGAGTACTTCTGCCCGGCGTAGGTTAGCGTTCCTGTGAAGCGGTCGAGGCGGTTGTTGGGGGGTTCGCAGCGTACCTCGCCTTGAGAGAGAGAGAGAGAGAGAGAGAGAGAGAGAGAGAGAGGACAAATGAACTTTCATAATAATAATACTGTATGTGGACTATGATTCTGATGCTTTGGAAGCAGATTTAGACATGTTTTGTAAAATTGATGTCTATGTGTCTGTGAGCGTTTGTGTAGCTTGAAACCCATTCATCATAGTGTTCCCAGGTCAGATTAGGAGATGGTTATTGTAGCACTGTGAATTTAAGCCACTAAATATTGAAATTCTACACATTAGCTCTTCAAAAAGTCCAATCAATGTGCAAATGCATCGTTCTGAAAAAGACCAAAAATAACTAACAGCTGGAAGAGAAAAACTTGTGAAACACAACTCATGAAACAACAACAGTGACTCACTCGTGCTCTCTGTGCTGCTGCGCTCCAGAGTGCAAAATACTATTTGTGCGTGTGCAGCTTCTCCAGGAGGTTTACTGCATTTGTAGTTTGTATCAGTGTGTGTGTGTGTGTGTGTGTGTGTGTGTGTGTGCATGATTGTTACTTCGGTTGTCCTACCGTTGAAGTCTGCCAGTTGTTCAACATCGTCTCCCAGGTCTCCTGTCACGGTCAAGGCCTGTCTCACCTTCAAGTTAGTCTCTCTGAGGACGGCGAGGAGAGGAGGACAATGAAGAGGAGAAAGAAAGGGGAGGAGTGGTAGAGAGGAGGAGGACGAGTAGGTGAGCAGGAAGAATAGGGAACAGATGAAGCAGTTCCCAAATTAGAGACAATGAATGAAACAAGTTCCACATCTGCATTGTAGCTTCTCTCTCTCTCTCTCTCTCTCTCTCCCTCCCTCCCCAATTGGTGGAGGGAGATGATCGAGAGCCTGGTTCTGGTTCTGCTTGAGGTTTCTACCTGTTACAAAATAAATAAATAAGACTGACCCGTCCAGTTCTGCGGTCTCGATGTACACCAGGTTCAGAGGTTCACTGCTGGAGAGCAACAGGAGGTCAGCCTGAAATTACAGCAGGATTCATCATCTGTTGTTAGTATGAGTATGAAGTTTGGGTACTTCATACTCATACTGTGTGTCAGAATGAGGCTGTCAGTTTTCTAATTCATCATACTATGAAGTAAATCCTATTGACCATTTGGAACAGCGTCCAACATGTTTAGGCTGCAGCTGCCTGCATGCATTACTGTGAATCTCTGGAATTAATAACACAACAGCTATTAAAGTTTCTATCAAAGAATCCCTGAAGGAATTTATTGTAATTAGTTTTAAGTCCTTGCTTTCTTTATCAAAAGGGGGGAAAAGAGAGGCTGTCCAAACACTGAATACTCCAATGTAATGATGCAAAACATTTTAATCTTCCAAGGGCTTCGTCAGGCAAACACGATGCTTTACTTTCTTTGCACACATGTACAAAACATGAAAAAAAGATTGCCATGATGTAAAAATGATATAATAAACAAATAAATAACCGACAGGAACAAAACAATATTTCAAGATGATAAAATTCAAAATGCAAAGAAAAGAAGTAAAGAGGTCAAATCTGTCACTCACAGTGACAAACTGGTTGTTTTCCAGCTTGATGATGTCTCCCACCTGGACGTTCATCCATTTCTCACTGCGTAGTCTGAGAACAGGTAACAGGCTGGTTAGTGTGTGTGTGTGTGTGTGTGTGTGTGTGTGGATATTCCTTTCCCTTTTCTTTGAGGATTGTCTTTGGTACCAAAAATAAACCCTGAACACCAAGGTCATCCTAATATGAGCCACTGAGCGTCCTTCACCACATGTTGCTGCCAGTTTCCTGTTTTATCTGTCGGCCAAATAAGAAACTTGGCTGGAATTCAAATATTTGATGCTTTTCAGGGTTTTCTATTTCGTGCTTCAGTTCAGGCTGGAAATTCAAATTTGACCTCTTTCTATTCTGCAAGTGCTTGTAGTTTGTACTTTATGAACAACAGCTTTTTAACACAATGTAAAGGAATAATGAATCATTTGCCTCTTTGTCCAAAATGATTCTAACATATTAGGAAACTTCTACATAAACAAATTTCTACAAATAAATTGACAAATTAACTTAATAATAATAATTATAATAATAATTAACTAGATAACACGTTTTAAGTCAAGTAGTTAGTACATTTTAAATTAGCATCCTTTATGTTTAAATAGATTTAAATTAGTTATTTTACTTTTATTTTGTTGAAATGTAATTTTTATAATTTTATATTGAGAAATGCTGGTTTTTGCTTTATAGTAACTATATGGCTTGTGATGGTCATTTGAATTCATGATGAATCAATAGAGTAATTTAAAAAAATATGAATATCCTCATTAAAAATGAGAAGTTTCTATTTTTTAAAATCTTGTATAATTAAATTTTACCCTCCATCAGGCCCCTCATACCTCAAACCTGAATTATTGATTCAAAGAGACATTTCTGATCATAATCACATTCACAATCATACAGTCATTCCTGGAAATGAAATCTGATTAATTGAATGGCAGATCCAGTATCCAGTGCACCAAATATATCAAAAAATACAGCTTGTACCTTTACTGGAAATCAAATCCCAAACATTGGTAATGTTGAGATCTTGCTGTACCCACAGAGTTAAACAGAATAAAAGCTAATTTTATCTAATCAATTGTATTAGTCGTAACATTATCTATATTATCTTGTTAAAATTTTCAATTACAGCTCCTTAAACTTCACAAATACAATGAACTTTTTTCCTTTTAATATCACGTCTGTAGATATACACACAACTTACACACGGTGGGTTTTCAAGGGATAGCTAAATTTGGTTTTAGGTAAAAACTAACAAACAAAACATGAAATACATCTGAATTAAATTACAAATATTTAGTATTTAGTTTTATATATCTGGCAACGTGGAGACAGGCTTCAAAGCAGCCTTAGACTCACTTAGGGAGATAAACTTGAAAGAAAATTAAATGACACCTTTAATAAATTAAGAAAATTAAAAAATAAAATAAAAATAAAAAATATTTTTTGGCAGGCAGGTGTGGTTCTGGATATTTAACCCTTGTGCCAGGTCATATTGACCCAGTGGCCCATTGTCTTGACCCAGTGTCTTCTCCACAAGGTAGCACAAGGGTTAACGTCCACTTTCACCTTTGAATAACTTTCTCTGGCTATTTTTGTCCGTTCTCGTATATTTTTAGTGCGTATTCCTATTTTTTTTTACCAAATCTGTGAATTCCTTGTGTGCTACATAACAAAACTCTGTCTAGTACAGCCACGGGAAGCAGCTGCAGGATGGTGTGGAGCGCTTGTTTTGTCTCCTTTTGAAGACTGTTATTTCAAATACGTGACGTATGTTGATTTGTACATGGGATCTGATGTGCGACCCTCAGAGCTGAAACAAAGCAAATACAATGACGCTAAGGGGTTCTTCGTAATCAAAGGTAGAGGGCACCCACGATCCCTGAGGAACTCCTTTATGCAGATGAAAGTCAAAGCACCTCAGTGGATCCTCTACAAATACACAAAAACCAGGACGTAGCTGGCTGGAAACTTGTAATGTACACATACAGACTTACTTTCTATCAATAAGGACTTGAACCTTTCTGTTGTTCACTTGATTGTCGCTCCTGTGGCGATTCTGGAAAAAAGAAAAGAAGACAAACACTAACAATGAAACAGCGCTGAGTCATAAGACTTCACTTCAAAAAAATCCCCAAGAAACTCATTTTTCATCATGATTTCATCAGTGGGAGGAGACATGTTATTGGAGTTACTCCCATTAGAGACGTTCAGCTGAATTTGACCTTTGACCCTGTCAGAAACCTTTACTTCTCCTCTAACAGCACGGTGAGTCCTCCATTGTGTCATTTTATCTGTGGTTAAGTTTCTCATCACTATTTGTGTCTGTGAGTGAGACACAGAGGCGCCACTGAGACGGTTTCTGCCTTTTAACTTTGAACAGTTTTAAGAAGTGGTTTTAACGTTTATCTTCCCTAACAGACAAGGTCTACTTCTTCATCCTTACTGTTACTTCTTCATTTAATATTTGAACCATTACAGTCTCCCGTACTTCTTACTGTCCACAAGCCAAAGGGTTTAAGTCTGGATTGCTGGCATCGTGGCAACAATCAGAGTGAAAATGCAGGAATGAAAGATGTTACAATTCCTTCTTAATGTCGTAGCACCTGTACAATGACAATAACGACATTCTTCTTCCTAAAGAACATTTTGTTGAGTTTTAGGTTCTACGTTCTGGCAGGTCAAAGAGTTTCTGTTTTCACCTTTTACGTTACTTGTTATATCTGGATATCTGATAGAAACATCTAATCAGTCAAGTAATCCTAATTTAATGACAATTTCTGGGCTTGTAACCCCTTAAAAACAAAACTACAACATGCAACCCCAGTTGTGACCAGTTCCACTAAAGATAAGAGGGAACGTAGTCTGACAAAATGAGCATAACTGTTAAGTATTCATGTTTTACTTTTCTGTTAATCATCTCGTGGACTAATAAACTTATCTTGTGCCAAATTTGGGAGCCACTGCATTAGATGCTTATTGTTCTCCAATTGTGAAACTAACAGAACAGGAGGAATACTGAAGAAGCAGAAATGATATCTGTGGATCATAATGTTAAGTGATCTCTACTCTTAATTACTGCCGTTCAGTAGAAAACCTGGCGACAGATACTTCATGCATCCTTGTTTTGCAAGGTCAAGGTCACAGGTTGCTGTGAACCTGCAGAGATCAAATCGAGCCCGAACGCAGTGACTTCTCTAAAGGAACAGATGGTTGCCGGCGGCGAGGACCGTTCAGGATCGCCACTATTTGCCGAACAAAAAGACTCTTGTTCTCCTCGAGATAATGTTTAACCCACGACACCTATTTCCTCTAGGTTGTTTGGCAGAAGGTATTATGTTACCGTAAAGCGATGAAAGAAAAAAAAAACTGTTTGTCTACTTCCTGATGAACTTGCAGTATGTAGGTCAGCTTTGATACACATGGGAAACTGGACAGAGGGGAACTTCTGTTGTTTCTTAATCGGTCTCAACTCCCAAACTATGTAATTAAATCACTAAAGGAGAACTGCATCACAACGCTTCCACAAATCTGTCTGAGGAAACCGTTGAGCAATCGTTTTACAGAAAAGAGAGGCTACAGCAGTACGTTGATGATTTTAAAATTTTAGGTTTCTAGTGCGTTTCTTTAGAAACGACCAAGGTTAAACTGAGCACAAATCAAAAGTAAATCAAACAAAGACAGAGAATCGCCATGGCAACCTTAATTTGAGGCGGAGCAGACCCACAAAGTGCACTGAAGGTGAGCTCACATGGGCTGAGCGAAGTGGGCAGCAAGTTCCACTAACATCAGGCAGCTGCTGATGTTAGTGGAACTTGTTTTCTTGTCGGAGAGTAAATGGTGGATATCAGCAACGTGAGATAACACGCAGCACTGTGGCTGTTTGTGGAAGAGCTGCACCAATATATTGTTCTGATTACATGCCACAAGACCCATATTTAAAACTTCATATCATCCAGGTAGTCTTACTTATTAGTATTACTTAGTAGTTCTTATTTTTCAGATGACAGACCAGAGGAGTCAACATCTTACTCATTCTTTCTATAAATGACAAACTCCTTCATATGACCCATATGTTTGTAAAGCCTTTTCTAATCTTATCCTTTAGAGCTTAGGTGTGGTTAAGTTCAGGAAAAACAACACCTTCTTTGTTTAGGTCATTTTTGGAACATGTCATGTTTAATGTATTTCTATGTCCCTGCAAAGCACTTTAAATGGCCTCGTGTCTGAATGGTGCCGTATAAACAAACTTGCCCTGCGTTGCCACCGAGAGATGTTTTTCTAACGTCTGTGTTCACAACGTCTGGACAACGTAAACATGCGTCGGTTCCCAAACTGGGAAGGTGCTCTAACTTACCAGTCAAACAGTGTCACTCACTGAGCTGAATCACACAGATCATGATGCATCTTGTCCTGTGATCAATTTAGTTAGTAAATGTAAGTAACATACGTTTGTGATTGTGTATATTTTGGTTATTGGTTATTTGTTAGTTTTGTTAGTATTTGGGATGTTAATTATTGGGATCATGTTGAGTATGAAGAGAGTTGGGTCACACAGATATTGGCAATTACACTCAGTTGAATGTCCTATGCACCCGAGTGCGGTCGCTGTATTTTTGTTCTTTTTTATTGGCTGTGATTACAGTTTTGTGCACATTATAAAGAGTGTGTGTGTGTGTGTGTGTGTGTGTGT
>JAVQJL010101071.1:0-14788 GCA_036024295.1 Nannoperca obscura | reverse complement strand
CAGTGTACACGGCTTGGTCCTGTCTCAGTGCTAGCATCTTTGCTAACATCGGCAAAGATGTGCTTTGCCCGTAGATGGAACTTCAGACTTGTTGTGCTTCGGTGGAAAGACAGTTCATCGCTGCAATATGTGCACACAACTTTGCTTTTATCTAAACCTCCATTTGTAAGCCTTTTAAAATGAAATTTGCCGTTCAGCACACTGGCGAGTGTCTCCTCAGTCATCGTGTTATCTGCATTCATCGCGGCTTTTAATAATTCAGTCAGGTAAAAATTTGTGCTGGAATTATGGGAGGAAGTTGGGGTCAAACTTGGTAATTCGATTAATTAGCGCAAAAATTTCTAATCGCGTTAATATTTCCAGATTAATCTCGAGCGTTGACGCGTTAACGTTGACAGCCCTGGTGTGTGTGTGTGTATATATATATATGTATGTGTGTGTATATATATATATATCTCCTCCAGATAGTTTAATAGGTTGGGTGTCTCAGCTTTGCTCTCAAGGTCTTGTTCATATCAAACTCTGACGTTTAACAGGTCAGACTTTTTGTTTGTGACATCCGGCAGTAAGGTGATTGAAACTTATTCCTTCATTCCTCTTTTTCTTCATTTCTACACACTGATGTTTTATGACACACCATCCATCTGTTATCTATTCCTGCTTATTTGAGCAGGGTCACAGCGGGGCTGGCTCACACCCTGGACAGGTCACCAGTCTAACACATATCCGGCTAACACATATAGACCAACACCCATTTACACTCGCATACACACTCACATGTACGCCTGCGGAGCCAGAGCCTCCAGTTCACATAACCATAACTCTTGCAGACACAGGGAGAACATCCAACATCCAAACTTCTCACAGACAGGCCCCAGCTAGCTGGTGGAGTCTACACTTTTTTTAGATCATGCAACTTTGTAAATAGACCCATGCCTGTGAAGGAAAATAGGACAGAATACACAATTGTTCTGTTTACCAGCAGAGATGCCCTTGAAAAACTGAAATTTTTTCACTCTCGCAGGCTAGGGACACGCAAGCTGCTGCACCTTGGCTCCTACTTGTTAAACGATAGCACTTATTCTTCTTCTGTGATTTTGTAGGTGTCACAATGGATAGGTAGAAACTTAATTCTTACTTAATGTATAAAAGCAGTCTAGTGTGTTACTTTTACCTTGGCTGTACACACCTGATACCACTCCTCGGCATGGAGTCAAGAGTGCAAACCTTGTTATGTTGTTGATTTTGAGCCTCACATTCCTGGATTCATCAAAGAATATTATCGACATTTTTTTGTTGAAAATATTTAAAACATGCTGTTGAGCCATGTAGGATGGCATTTAGGAAAGAAGTAAAATAACATACAAAGGTTCCTGTATCCTGGGTAGCACTCCAAATCCACTTTATATGGTTTATCATATGCTTAATATGCTCTATAATCCTGTCAACAGGCTGTGCTACTTTATGTTCCATGTGTGCAAAATAATATACACCATGCTGTTATGTTTCAGCACCAGCACATGCACTTGTGTTATGTCCTTTTTATGTAGTGCAAATGTAAAATGCAGTGAATAAATAAAAATCACAGTTTTAACTAGCTGGGTTTCAGAAAACACGCACACATTGATTCACAAATTTTATCACTTGTGTGAAATACTGTTTGTCTGTAAACAGTGAGTTGAATTTACTGTTTTCATTTGTGAATTGGCACATCTGCATACAGTGGATACATGGGAGTTTAGGGAAATTACCTTATTCCCATTCTGCCTGTTATTGTTTGTGTGTTTCTCTGCTTTCTGACCCTGCAGCTGAGCCTCCTCTCTGTTTCTCTGTGGGGTGCTGCACACACCTGTGTGCTGTGGGTAAATGAACAACAGACATAATGTGCAAATACAGCAGAATACATAATTCTATAGTGTTTCTGAATATTGATGTAATTTCAAAAGTGAACACACAAACCTGGCATGTGTACTAAAACAGATTAGCCATCAAATGTATGTTTATTTATGAAACAAATGTTTTGTTTCGTATCAGAGTGTGTGCGCGGTACTTACTGATGATGACACTCACCCACTTATTTTCCAGCTGATTTTTTCCCTCCCCCCCCCTTTTGTCCCCCTCTATTCACTCGCTCTGTTTTCCACTTTCATCTCCACCACTCTCTTTTTCTCTCCATTCTTCATTATAGATTGAATTATGTCGCTCTGGCTCTGTTTCTACTTATACTAATTTTTGCTCTCATGATTGGTCATCCTTAAATCCCATTTGGGTATTGACTATCACCTGCCTCCACTTCACACTCACTTTTCTCCTTTTATTCCTCTCTCAGGATGACCCTCGTCCGTGTCTGTCTGTCCTACCTATTCCTTTAATCATTTTTTTCTTTTTCTTTTTATATACACTAGCAGCCATCTGATCCTCGCTCTCACTCTTTCTTTCTTTTGTCCATCGTTCCATCCATACTTATTTGGTGCATGCACCTGCTCCCATTACCCTTTCTCCTCATCTCCATAGGGAGTAGTGTGATTGAAATGTGTTATGTATAACCTTGTGTATATGTATACACAAACACATACACACACACTGACCCCAGGTGTTGCCTTTCCAATATCCCAGTCTCTCTTGTATGATTTGGTTGCAGGGTGAATTTAGGGTTAGTATCACACAAACACACACAGGAATAAACCACATGGATTAGATTTAGTTATTTGGGTCAGTTTGTGGGAATGTGCTTTGGTGCACATCCACACACATACAAACAAATTGTGTGTTGTGGGTGTGTGTGTGACACACACAGGGGCAGAGGTCATGTTTCTCTTGTGTATAGTGGATTCAAAAGTTTGAGAGTGGTGGAATTCCTTATATTTCTTTATTGGACACACACACAAACAATTTATTTGGGGGTCAGCTGTTGTGGTCAAATGGAATATATTTCTCATATTGGATAAAATATAAAACTGGCTTTTCATTTGTGGGCTGCTGACTGAGTGAAATAGTGTCATTATTACACTGGTGTATGTGTATCGGAGAGAGAGATTTGTAGGTTGAAGGTACCCTCAATACTCCCCCACTACTACTACTACTACCACTTATAGTGCAAAAAACATTAAAAGAAAACATCTAATTAACTAATATATGATTCCAGTTACCCTAAATTGTTTGTGTTTGTTTGTAAAGCATTACAGTAGTGCCAGGGCAGGAATTGTGTGTTATTGGTCACACAGTAGCAGAGCTGGTAAAATCATCTATACTGTTTTTCTAATTGACCTGTAGTAAGTGAATTAAACCCAGGATGGTATTTACCTTGCTGTACCACATTTGGCTTTATTTCATTCTTAACTGTGTCTTATCCTTACATTTCATTTATTTATTTTGTGGATTTATTTGTGCATACATATTGCAAAGTATAGAAATAAGTACACAGCATCTAAAGTCATATTGTTTCTTAAGGACTCAATGGAAAGGATTATTCTCAGGTTTACAAACCTTTTTAAAGCTATGCATTCCAAGACAGTTTTAATAGAAAGCTTATACACATACACACACACACACACACACACCCACACACGGATACGGATACACACACACACACACACACACACACACACACACACACACACACACACGGATGCACACACCCACACTCGCAAACATACCAGGATGCTTGTCGTACCCTCTGGGCCTTTTCTTCATCAGATAAAAGATTAGTCAACAGTTTTTGTGCACATTCTGTACTAACGACTTCTCACATCATTGCCTGATGGCAATGATATGCAAAAATAACCAAATCACTCCCCTGTCATTGGCTGCACCATCATACCTATGCAAATCTTATGCAAATCTAACTTACCAGTCATTTCCAAATAGCAGCATTTCTTTGTGTGGAAGGAATTTATGTGCACTTACATGCCGAGTCATTGAAGGTCACCCCGGGCTACTTTCCCACACTGATGCAGATATGAACAGAAAAAAAACACATGTTGGGACCTATGAATTAATAACTTAACATGCTCCCTAAAAGTGAATCCACTATAGACTGTCAACATACAGGGCTCTGTGTAGCTTACTGCTTTCGTCTTAAGAGTAAGTCTGACAGTGGAGAATGTTAATGTCACAGTGAATAATCAGTCAGCTTAGACAATTTCCCTGTAAGTTCCCAGTAAAAAGGAACCATTTAATCTGTGCTATGAAAATGGTCACTGATAACTCACTGATGACATAAAATCACATTTAAGATCATTTTAGTATGCTGTCTGCTGCCTTATGCACCATCACTATTTGTGACTAAATTGCAATTTTTGGGAATATCTGGCTCACTTAGATTATTATTACCACTGCTGTGCCAAGTGTAGTTTCAAGTCAAGTTGCTTCCAATGACAGCCAGGACAATGCATTTTTGTGACATGGATGATGGCAGTTGTGGCTCGATAAGTTTCAAATGAGATAAAGTTCGCTCAGCAGAAGCAGCTGTCACTGAAAGTGTGACAGCCATTGTCAGTGTAGTCGATAGACTGTGGCATTATTACTCTAACTGATTTTCATGGAGGAATAAGAGTGTTACAGGCAGTAATTTGTGGTGGCAACTGTAGAGATGTATGATTCCTTATGTCATTTTGGACCAATCAATGTCAGTCTTTACTTTCCCGTTCAGCTTCAGAGTCACCTCGGCATGAGTTTTCTGTAATGCATCATTAGACATGAAGTCAGAAAATTAGGCAGCACAGCAAATGTTATTTGACCTGGCTGAATTGGCCAGTGATGTCAGAGCAGAGTCTGCATGTCATTACAATTTTTGACCTTATGGGTTTACTTTGAGATGTAAAGTGTACTCGTTCCACAATCAGGCACATTTGACATTTCTTGCAATTTACTATGTTTAGTATATTTACTATGTTCCGGAAAAGCCACACACTCGCAATCCTTTTTTATGCATTTTGAACAAGATTTGCAGTAATGTCTAGGATTTAGGTTTTAGCAGTGTCTGTGTAAAAGCTTCTGCAATTGTCACTTCTTGGACTGAAAGGGCCTTAGAGGTTTAAAGCTACAAATACCAGAAAATTAGTGCTTACTATGGGCATTTGGACAGAGTCCATGGCTGCCTTGCTTCAGTGATGAAAAACAAGGATTTGAAAATCATGTGAACAAGAGCTAAGTTGTATAACATGTCATGGGCAAGCACAGCAAATGTGGATGCTCCCTCAAATTGTGGGAGCAGTAAATAATATAGCGCTGAAATGTTTGATACATTTTTAATGAATTGCTTTAGTTAAAAAAACATTTGCACCTTCTGTATAGTTTTTATCTGTATAATGGTAAGTTGTGCTGACTCTGTTTTGCAGTTACCTTGTGTGTGTGTGTGTGTGTGTGTGTGTTAAACTGATGGAGAGCTTGTTATTGTTGGTCTGGAAAGCCTCCCTCGGGACAGAGAGGTGACAGCAAACACACAGCTGAGACCACTCCCACTAGTCGTGTGTGTGTGTGTGTGTGTGTGTTGGCATAATTGGCACCCCATGCTCGCTGAACATTCATTCTCTGTCTCTGTTAATATCTCTCTCTCTCTCTCTCTCTCTCTCTCTCTCTCTCTCTCTCACTCACTCACTCACTCACTCACTCACTCACTCACTCTCTCACTCTCTCACTCATATTCAACATTTCATAGGTTTGCATTTTTACTGATAGTCCTGTCCTAAAAGAAGTTATGTTTCCTCACAACACACAAAAGCCCAAACAAACAAACCCAAATCCAACACAATTCACGTTCTACCAGTGTGACTGACATTATTTTAGTGCTTTTACAAGACTTGCAGCGGTTCTTCTGTTTTTCAGACTTCATTTAGTCTTTCTTACTGTCTGATACAATCAGCCCACACCTCAATAAGAAGTTGTGAAAGTGCTTTTCTCTTACAGATTTGTTGTCTTATTGGTTTTTTAAGATATTTATTGTTCAGTCAGAATGAGAATGATAGTAAATAGATTTTTTAAATTTATTTGTGTCTCATATGAATCACTGTTGTACCTTTTTGTAGTTTGTCCTTGGTCTGGAAACCGTGTGTGTGGGGGGGGGGTTGAGAAGGAGAGTTTACCTAAGGCGTGATGTGGTTGGTAATCTCCCCTTTCTCTACATCCTTGGACTGCGGGTGTGTATCAAATTAACTAATACAGGAAATACAGTGTGAGTGGGATGTGTTTATGCTTGACTGCAGCAGGGAAGTAGATTCTAAGTGAAATATCTGGTTCAACGTAGCATAAAGGAGCAAGCTTCAAGCTCCCCCCCAGGTATGTGTGACAGCTCCCCTGGCAGTGCCATGCAAAGCCTGCCACCATCTTCTTGAGCAGCAGCTGAGCTTAACATCACATGGAACAACACACTGCTCTTTGTGTGTGTGTGTGTGTGTTACCTTTTTAGTTTAAGTAACTCGTAATGTCAAAAGCATTGTGAACATATGTTTATTAGTACGCTTTTATTTAATCTTTTTTAATTTTCTGTTCCTTGTATGTGAATACATACTTGGCAATAAACCGGATTCTGATTCTGATTTTTTGTCAAAATGTGGCCACTGTGTGAGACTCCAGAAGCTTCTTTGGCAAGTAACAATGAGTGGTTTTCAGTATTCAAAATCTAATTGGATAGAGGGCCTAAGATAGGCTATTGTAAATGCAAGACAGCGTTACAAATTATTGATACATGTGGGATCATTTGGGTGTGACTTTTTGAGGCCACGCTGAACCATGCTTCTGACAAAGGAACTGTGCCAGACACCAATTAAGTAGTTCAGATTTTTTGGGATTCCCTATGCCTGTATTATACGATTTTGTTTTGTGATTTTGTTCTATAAAAATAAATTAACTTTCTTTCTTTCTATAGATGACCCAGCAGAAGCAGACCTGTGGTTGCTCAACAGCTGCACTGTGAAAAACCCTGCAGAGGACCACTTCAGAAACTCAATCAAGTACTGAAAAACACAAAACAACAACAATGTTCTATTTTTTTATTTTATTTTATGTAGCCAGTCGAAAAGAACACTGATAAAAAACATGTTCAGTATAAATTGAGGTAGAATAAATCTGCCAGGATCAGCTTGATTGGCTGCTGGAATTAGAACTATAGGAAATCATGAAAAATACATTTGAATGTGTGTTTTTTTAATGCTGTTTTCAGAATGTATTTTCTCATGTGTGCATTTGTGTGTTACATTTGATCAGCTTGTTGCCCCATGTCAGTTTCCACCTACTCACTGTCCCACTTGTGTCTCACTTCACTGGGTGGGGTGGGGTGGGGTGGGGGGATTTGCATAAACAGAGAAATTAAGCTAGAAACTGTTTTGCATTTTGATTAATTTCTTTCCATCAGGGGCGTGCGCACACACACCTGGCGGTTGTGTGCTTTTGTGGTAGTGAGAGAGAACAAGAGACTGAGCTCAGAAGTGCATCTTTATGGACTGTGGGCAGAAATCAGATGCCATCAAATACAAATAATAATGTGAAGTGATAATATTGACGATGTATCCACTATGAACAGATACATTTTCAAACTCTCCACCTGTGTAAGTAGACTTTCATTTCGATGTAAAAGTCATGTAAACTCCAGATAATCCACTTGAGTTTATCTCTAGGGGCCATTAGAGGAATTGCATGATAGCTGGAGTCCAACGCAACATCAATGGCTTACATAGTGAATTATATTCAAACGTACAAACTGCAAAACCTGGTTTAATTGAATATAAAAACATATATATATATATATATGATATGATTCAATGTAGATCAATACTGACCAAGAGCAATTTTGGTAGGAAGTTGCATTATGAGTTGAATCCCAAATGTCCCCGCACCACAAATTCTCAAACTATATGTCGTCCTCTACTTTACATCTCGTTTGAGCTTTGTTTTTTTCAACTCGCTATTTTCGTTTAAATCAATTGTCACGCACCTAAAGGCCAAACATTTGCTGGTTTCAGCTTCGCATAATAGTAGATTGTTTGTCTTTGGTTTATGGATTATTGGTCACACAGAAGAAGCTATTTGCATATGTTACCTTGGAATCTGGGAAGTTGATTGGAATTGTTTTGACATTTTATTGATGAAGTTGCACCGAAAATAATCATTACATACCTGCTGAATTTATCCACAGTGAATGTGGGGAGTAGACATTTCAACCTCTAGCAAAACAGAGGAAAGAACATCCAGTTCAATGGTCACGCTTCTAAAGAGTTTAATCGACATTTGACCATCTCAAAAACCTTCAGAACATTCATTCATTAACCTCAAAACTGACATGTTTAAATGTGCAAATTGTAGGCATTTTAATTGGTTGGCTCTTATAGCTAATTTGCATTTTAGGCTAAATGTAAAAAGCAGCAATTTATCATGTCACATTTTACATTTTGAATGTCTGAATCAACAGAATGGAGTAACTTATAACGCAATATTACGGTTTCAAGGGTGAACAATTTCACTTGGCCAACTTGATCAGTGCAATCTTCCTGTCTTTCTGCTGCAGCCGTGTCCTCAGGCTTGCTTTCTCTTTCACTCTTCCTGTCATGCCAATTTTTACGCAAAAGAATTTCCCAATTGAAATGCACAAAATAATAACACACTTCAAGACTTCGAAAATGTCTTCCTTGTTGATGCCAGAGTTTTTCTTTGACTGGAAATCACCCAGCTGTAATGCTAATGCAATTAATGCTCTATTCACTGGGAGGGACACACACACACACACACACACACACACACACACACACACACACACACACACACACACACACACACACACACAAACACACACACACACACACACACACGCAGGAATGAAAAAGTTTTTCACCTTTCATCACTTGCTGCTTGCATGATGGAGACACAAAATGAGGGGGTACAGGATCACAGAAAATCCAAATGCACACTTAAGTCTTTTTTTTATGCCTTCATTTTTTTAAACTTTTCTCTTTATATGATAAACACAAAGAAAAAAAGGAGAGGAGGCAGGCGGGCACACGGCTGCCTCGCGCTCAGTCACACGCTGGCCGTTATGTCTGCACCTCCTGGTACCACTAACGCACACAGATGTAATTCACACACACACACTTGCACAGGCTGGGGAATCATATCTGGTGGTCCTAAAAATGTCTTTAAACTAAGTCCTTTTGAATTGTAATGCCTTCAAATATTCAAACTCAAAGTGAGATAAGTCTCAGGTCCCTTGTTTGAGGAGGGTAAACTTTAATGTTTACCAGCAGACGGTTGATAAGCAAGTTTGACAGCTAGAAAAGGTCTAATATGAAAGATTAAAACAAATTGTATGCAGTGCATTGTCTCCGTACTTGTTTTAAGCCATAAGCTTCTCACAGGTAGAGGTTACAGCTTTTGTGGGTAATAATGTATTAACCTTGAATGCGTCTGCTAATTTGTGTGTCTCACCTCTCTGACTCCTCTACTTGAGGAGGTAATTTAGGGGCCATTGCACTGGATGTTACCTAACAAGCTGTGCTACACTGTGTTGCTCAGCTTGCTGTTCTGAACACACTTTCAGTAAAAACAAAAAGACTTCTTAGCCATGCTTGTTAGCTCCAGGTTAATGTTAAAGGAAACTGGTCAGACTAACCTGGACAAGAGGAGAGGAAAGGAAAGATCTATATGAAATTATAATTTGTGTGAACTCTGTGCATATTTGGTTTATACATTCCTTTTCTTTCTTTTGAGATCTGCATTTTTAGGCAGTGAATGCAGAAATGCAGTTGGAATCCAGGCAGTGTTTGGCTGTGTTCTTAGCTCAGCTTACAGAATGAACTCAGGTCCTGTGTAAAAACACATTGTCTATATTGCCATTTTGTCCCATTTTACTGATGTGTGTGTGTGTGGTGTGTAAAACAAATTGTCCCTGATGCCTGTGGCATATGGGACATTATGCACAACAAACACACACACACACGAGCACACAAACACACACACACGGTCACAGAAGTAACAATCAGTGTCCTAGTAAATGAGTTGAGGGGTTTAAAATGGAAGCACAGGGGCTTTCAGCAGTCTTCTGTCATGGTTTGGAGAGACGCAGTGAAAAGCTGGTTTATTACTTCTGGAGAACTGGGGCTTAGTTGGCATCCCTGCCAAGTGTGTGGAATAAGGAGTTCTATTTGTGTTTGTGTATGTGTATTTGGGTTGTCAGGTGGATAGATGCCCAGGCAGCTTGTGGTGCATGTGTGTGGTGTGGCGGGTTACCCCGTGAGAGAATGCTAGCAGATATGCATATGTTCTGCATATGTGTTTAAAAAACCACCAACAATGTTGATCGTGTGTGTGTGTGTGTGTGACGTTTCTTTGAGAGCACCCACAATTGAGCGCACATGAGTTTTGCATCGCTTTAGGTTATATCTATAATGAGCCCAGACATTTCTATCTTGCCCAAGGACATTTACACCAGGATCAAGATTGGTTTTATTGATGCAATCTGTGATTCTTAAAATGCTATCAAATCACAGTGCATTCATTTGTTCACTTAATAATTCCTTTCTGTGGTGTTGTAGTGCTTCTCCAAACTGTCGCCCTCAGCATTTTTTGTTGAGCATGCAGGGGTGAGTCGACATGTGTGGGAGATGGTATTTCCCTCCAGCTTCTTCTTTAGAGTAGTGGCACACTCTGTCCTGCTGTTCATTTTTCCAGCAGGACTCAATAGCTTAAACTTGTGATAGAGCAGCTTCTGAATGCTAAAAAGTCAATTAGTATGGATATTTGTGTGTGTGTGTGTGCGTGTGCGTGCGTGCGTGCATAAATGCCGAAATCTATAGCGTAATTCAATGTCAGAGACCTTTCAAATCAATGAACGTGGAAAGCATTAAAGAAACAGTTGCTCAACAGCATGTAATTAAACTGCTCTGTGTTTGTGGGTGTATTAGTGTGTGTGTGTGTGTGTGTGTGTGTGTGTGTGTGTGTGTGTGTCCGTGCATGCGTTGGATTTCTCCACTTGGCTGTTTCTAGTAATTTGTATGATCAAGGGAATGTATGCTTAACAAATTAGAACCCAACTCAGAGTTCTTTACTTCTGTTTTCAAAATACGCCAATTCCCACATTATATTTACATTCATTTGAATATAATTTTGTTATTCATGAACCAACCATAAGAAAGTAAAATCATTCATGTTAATTGAAAAGGGACACACAGAATGAACTCTTGGAAAAAGTACAATCGGATATGCGGTGCTTGTAGTGTGTATTTCTAACAGATGTGTAGGCTGGCTGGTAAATATATATTATGGCCTCTGGCTACAGGACAGTCTGTTGTTGGCTCAGTATTGTCTTGGCAGAAGTTGCTCTACAAATTTCGGGCCATTAATTGTAGACCACATGGTGCCAAAAGTCTAATGAAAAACTGATCTGGTTGTAGATCTATATAGCATTTCACAAGACAAAACTGAAGTAGAAAAATAAGATAGGATATTATATAGGATAAGATATTTTGATAGTATCCAAATAGCACTGCTTTTGTTTGTTTCAGGACTTTATTGCTGTTATTTACAAATTATTTTAAAAAGCCAGATGAGTAAAAATGATTCTATATTTTGTGAACAAATCACTGAAGACAAAATCACATTCCAGACATATCAAGGCATCTGAAGTTTAAAATACTTGAATTTAATTTTTAGAAATGTTACAATGTGGTTCTCTAATGCTGCTCTGTAGTCTACTGAGAAAGCAATGCAGACTGCTATGATAATATTACTAATCTGAGGTTAATATCCTTTTTAAGTTGATAAATTGTCATTTCTTTTGGCAGTAAAAACCTTTTGATATAACTTGATAAAAGATTGTAAATTCTTTATTTATAGTGGAGTTATAGGTGGTGAATGTGCATTATAGCCCGTTGCTTGTGTTGATTAGTGAGATGTCCACTGGCGTTGGATTTTATGTCATTGAATTCTGGCCACATATTTTACCGCAGGCGAAGGCCATGCTTGGCAAATAAAATCATTAAAGGGAAAATTCACTGAAACAAAATTTACATATTTTATTCCACAACCCTAACTTTTCAACCTGTGTCTGAGAGCGTGGACTCCTTCCAAAACCTAGAATCCAGAGAGCTAAAGCTGCAATCTGTCAATGACAAATCTTTCAAATGACAAAACCTGAGCTGCCCCATTAATAATGGATCGGAGACTGACCTCTGGAAACCATGAGCACTGCTCTCCCACACTAGCACATACATATATATTAGTCTAGTTGGTTCTCTCAAGAATCACTCAAAAGTCTTACATTGCTTTGTGGTCAAGTGATTTGTTTCCTTTTTACAGAGGTTGTAACGCATGGAGCTGTTTATTTTGGCCTTATGCCATGTTTAAATGGACTGACACACCAAGTGACTGTCATTAAGGCCAGAAATGTTTCCTTTTCACCAGGGCATGACAGCAAGGTATAAACAATCTGAAATCTGCAGTGACCTTTAGAGTTGTTTACTAAGGGAAGTTGTTTCATGTCTGTGTTCACCCAGTCCAGCAGACACACAGGCATGGATTTGTAGCTGGCTGGAGACACACACACACACACACACACACACACACACACACACACACACACACACACACACGGAGACACAGGCAGAGACACACTCACAGAGTTTGCTGCCTGGGGCTGGTTTTGGTACAACCCAGGGATTGGCATTTAATCTGTCAGTTCTGCAGGGCATTAGCCTACATTTTGGGGTACACGCAGACAAAGAAATAGTCAGAAAGAGGGAGAGGCAGACTGACAGACACAGAGGGAAAACAGACACACAGGCAGAGAGGGGAGGTAAAGGGAGTGTAGCCGAGTTCAGGCTTCCTGATGTGTCGTCCTCAGTGAGCCCAGAGCTGTATTAGAACCACACCAAGGCTGGGGCTGGCTCGTACACGACACGTAGGTCAGCTTTCTGTACTATTCAGTTATATTTGATTAGATTTATTGTTTTCATTTATTTCACAATACAGCATACCAGCACTTTCACAACATAATGGTTTTCACAGTCACACAACAAACTGCTACATTTTACAGTTGAGCAGGCCCACTGACTTCTGTGTAGATTAAACAACATGCACAGTGGTAAAACAGACTTCATGCAGCAGGTTATTAGCAGTTCGGTTCTGTTCCATTGTGTTCTACTGTATTCTACTTGGCCTTGTTCTGTTTTATTCTGTTCTTGTGACAGTAAGGTGAAATGCCTTAAGGTTACATGTGATTCAGTATGAAGTGAGTGGTCGAAACAAGCATTCTTTTCCATTGTTGTCACCAATTCAACCATGTCAGGTCTGTGATTTATTCGGAGTAAAGACCCTAAGGCCTTGAGGCTCGGCTCTGTGGTCCTTATAAATGTACAGAAGCTGTCTATTATAGAAGTATGCCCCTGTGTTCTATATGCAACCATGATGTTCCCTGTCTCAGTCTACATCTGTCTGTGTTCTTTATCTGTGTTCTGTATTTTTTATCAACAGCTTTTAACAACATTTGAAGGGGTTAGCTCTATTAGCTGCTCAATATGCTATAGATGCCTGACAGGAACCTTGACCTGGATAATTCACCTTACCACAGTGTGGAAAGTTCTCAGGGTCTGTGTTAGATCTCCCCTTTCCCTTTGATCCAACTCCCATTAACATGAACCTGTTAAGGGGACTTTTAGTGATAGCCAGGTCAGTATCTAACATTCCAGACCCAACAGACATATCCTCTTAAAAGCCTTTACCTGCTGTCAGGCTAGATTTTTGTACTTTTGTCTCTGCTTAACCTAAGACATTCAACTGCAAACAGTCTGACCCGATTTTGTGCTAGGATTGCTGAAAGTGGAGTAACAGTCTTACCTTTTTTAAGCTTGTTTATCAGAAAAGGTGATGGGCAAAGCAGGCATCAGAAGGGATGAATGTAATGTGATGAAAGGCTAATAATGTTTAAATCCCCCTTCCTAACGGACTTGAATTTTATCAGCTTTTATCCGCTTTAAAAGACCACCAGGTATTATATCCTCTCATTTCCACAGCAGGTGAAAAATATATTATGCGGCTCTAGTGAGGAATGTCAAGTCAGTGGTTGTTATGCTGTTATTTGGTCACCATTGGGACAGAACATTAATGTGGACATTGCCTATATCAGCAGTACTAGAGGGGATTATTAGGCATTACTGTAGGGAAGTAACTGCTATATCACCTTTCCTCTTAAAATTGAATGATTTACTGTAAGTAAAGTACAATTGATATATGAATAGGATGAACAGAAGATTAAGTTGTCTGTGCCTTTTTATAGTTTGTCTTTCTGTAATCCTTTAAAAGATCCTGTCTGATATGCAAGTAATATCCAGACCCTGCAGTGTTTGTGGTTGTGACTTGAAGAGCACAGTCCCAGGACAAGAAATACCCCCAAGATAGTGTGTATGCATGTTTTTCTATGACCATGTCTTCGCCTGGAAACAGCACACACAAAGATGAATATTACAGAGATGCTATTAGTTAAGCCTAACCGCCTGACTCCACACTATTTTTAAAATATGCCTTGAAGAAATGCACATGCACACACATGCACAGAGAACATTTATTGCCTTCAGACGACCAGCAGACCTCTAGACCAGTACAGGATCTGTTGTGATTATTTCAGACAGGCCAAAGTCTGAGGATCTCTAGGCTTCCTTGGTTCATATATTTAGTGATGCATTCCATGTTATACCACATTTCTATGTGCATTTTGATGTTTACATAGTGTGTGTGTGTGTGTGTGTGTGTGTGTGTGTGTGTGTGTGTGTGTGTGTGTGTGTGTGTGTGTGTGTGTGTGTGTTTGTGT
>JAVQJL010101068.1:0-22949 GCA_036024295.1 Nannoperca obscura | reverse complement strand
CCCCCCCCCCCCCCCCCCCCCCCCCCCCGGAGAGTGCCTCACCGCTGCTGTATGATCATACAGGCTGAAACATGAACGAAAGCTGCAGAGCAGATTTACACTGACAGACTAAAAACTGCCTGTTGAGCTGACAGCGAGGACTCTGGTCTGTACTTGTGTTTGTGTGTGTGTGTGTGTGTGTGTGTGTGTGTGTGTATGTGCACGTACATTTATGAGGAGTTTATTTTACAGGGATGTGTTTGTGTTTGTTCTGGTGGTCAATTAGCACATGTATCAGCTGAGTGTGCATGCCTCATGTTGGCAGTGCAGCAGAAGGAAATGTTTCAGATATTGAGGTTTTTATTTAACTACTTTTTTTACAAATGTACATTTTTAAGGTTTCCTTTTTAAGCTTGCCCTGCATTCTGCATCACTTCTAACAGTTAAACCAAGCTACAGCAAGTATTCGTTAAAGCCTGATCATATTTTCCATGACGATTCTTGAGTCTGGGGGGGATGATACGTCCTCCACACACAGGGAGTAACTTGGGGAAATGCCAGCAAGCACCATCACTGCAGAGCAGTCACTCTAATAAGTGTTCAGTTGTGCTGCCAGAAAAGGCAACGAGGTAAATCTGGAATAGTTACAAAGGAGCTTAGTCTTTTAATTAAAGAGTGCTAACATGTCCAGGAGAAAACCATTCACTCCTCATTCCAGGTTAGGGTTAGCATCAAAGAGGTTTTTATGTAGAGAAAGTAGAAAGAGGCACAAATGTTGACCTCAGGGTGGCACTAGAAGGAAAACTAGGGCATCACTAAAGTCATTGGATTCGTTCTCTGAGGACCTGTAGAAAACTTCATGGAAATCCATCCAGTAGTTGCTGAGATGTTAGGCCACGTTTGTGAGACAGAACGATCACAGCAAAACAGGAAAACATTTAGAACTGTATACCTATAAATTGCACATTTGAATATATGAATGAGCTGCACATCTAACAAAGCCAACATTTGCTTTGCCCATGAAGGTTGACATAAAAAGCTAACGGGCAAACTAAAAGACACACTTGAACTAAAGCAAAAAACAAACTTAGAATTTATATCACAAAATGCAAATTAAGACTAGAACATGTACGAACACTGAATGAAGATGAACTGACCAGTTAGTCTTAAGTGAATTCAACTGGCTGCAGCTCTGTCTATTAAAAATAACCAGGAGGTGGCACTGAATAGCCTTAGTAAATCATACCTGGCATTTTTAAGTTACCGAATAGTTCCGAATGGTAAAGTAATAGCAAAGTAGAATGTAGTTGACAGGATAGTGGAACAACATATCACCTTGTTAAGTTGTTATGGCAAACGTGTTAGCTAAGGTTTTCATATTTACATATTCATCTTTCTTGTAGCTCAGTTTTTGGTCTCCATCAACTGCTGATGGAAACATCTGGCTCTAAAGCTGCTTAGTGCTCCGTATGTTCACCAGCTAGTCGCTAACTTTGTCTGTCTGATGTTTGGTGCTTTGGCAGGTGAGTTCATCAGATATTTTTCACTGAAAACAGCTGAGTGAGAGGGGTGTGTGTGGTCTGCAAAACCAAAACAATCAGCTAAAAGACGCTAAAATGCTCTGCAGACCTGAAGGGGAACTGCAGAGTCAGGTGATAACTCACAGTGGGTTTGTCACCGACACCTTTCACATTACACATGGTCATTTGATCTATTGTTTTTATACAAACAGACAGATGTGTGCTGTATTAATAAAGCAATGTGCAATTATGAGCTTCTAACTGTGAATCTGTGTACTGAATGCTTTCTGAATGATTCATTCACAATTAACTCTGCTGCCAACAGCTATTATTCTTTTTTGTTTCTCTCAGGTAGCTCGAGTAGCTACTGAGCATTTACTGGAAATACACCATTAGTTAATGAATCATACAAACCAGAGACAGCAAAAATGCAACTAGCTAACAAATGAATATTGTTAATATTAAATAAATATTGTAAAACAACCACACTAGATGCTAGTCAGACACTTTGTAAACATATAATAATATATATAATACTATATATTGTGTTGAGCTTTGGGTCCACCTCACTGAAAAGTTTTATTGGAGATAAAAACAGGTCTGGTCCTCAGGGTCAGAATCTGTTGATTAGGAAACCAGCAGCAGACGTGTTGGTATACAGATTAAATGGGACAGAAATCATTAGCACTCCAGAAGGCCTTATGTAACTCTGTAATCATGGTGTGTTGAATTGCGCGATAAAGAAATTACATCACCTTTTATTTTCTGCTCTCTTCTGTTCTGTTAGCCCGTAGCTACACTTCAACATTTACCGGGAGTACGTTTTCATATAATGACAGTATGTATTAAGGCCCCGCAGAGAAAAGCTAATTGGAATATCAGATTCTGATATTTAAAGTAATTCGCTCCCAGAGCTTCGTCAGGAAGGCAAGCTTCTACGCTTCCTGCATCATTAACTTTTTGACAACTTTCTCGTTAAGAACCCCTTTGAAGTCGGGAAGATGAATAGGAATGTGATGCTGGCTGCTGATCCCACCTCGTCATGTTGACAGATTTGTTAGATGTGAATGCAGATCACATTCTGTTCTCTTCTCAGAGCTGTTTGAATCTGGCATGACCTTATCAACATGGACGAACCGGGCCGAGCCAGTGCGGAGATGCAATGTCAGCAGTTTCAAGCTGTGTTACTGCTTGCGCGAGACACCGTTGTGCGGGCCTCCGCATATTGGCATGTGAGCTACAGCGGGTTTATGCTCAACGTGCTATCTGTTGCAGTATACAAACAAAGAAGAAGCAAGAAGCCAACGAATGTTACCAGAAGAATGTTTTGACCAAATATGGCCGCATGCTCTGCTATACAGCTCCTGAAAGGCAAAATATTATTTACTCAAGTGGAGATTTTTAAAATCTCATGTTTTTGCATAATTTAAAAAGTAATCGTTCATAAGTAACTGTTCATGCTGCAGGGGGGTGCCGCAAAAAATGAGTGAGTCAAAATTTGGAGAAACGCTGCGGCAGCCAATCACGCTGGCAATCACATCAGCAGACGCCCAGGTGGAGAAGAACTGTTTCTAACAGTAGCACTGTAGCATGAGCTGTTTACCGTAATATTCCACTGGTTACCCAGGAAATGTGAAGATGGAAGAGAGAGCGATCGATCGGCTCTGTGATCACTGCACATCAGCTGTTCAGCCCTGCCACAAGGGAGAACTAAGACGTTAATTGCTGTGCAGTGGCTTGGCTTGTATTGGTCTTCAAGCTGGGATTGCTGGTTAGAATCAGACCTTCCCACACAGACGCACAACCCTGTGATCAATCGCCGCAACGCCTGATTCTATGTGACAACGGCATGTGTGCATTTTTATCCATGCTGTGCAGCCTGTTGCCTGAATCTCAGCTCACAGTGGCTGCTATTTCTTGCTCCATTACTTCCTTAAAAAATTTTTAATGACCCACTGACACTTAAATTGCAGTTAGGGCTAACGGTAAGTATAATAAATATCCTTATCTGGGGCTGGAGTAGTAGTAGTAACAGTAAACAGTGAGGCTGCTTCCTCATGCATGTGAAGGCAACATGAATCCGTAGCGTGAATGGTGGACCCATTGAGAGGTAAAACAGAATGCAATACGTTTAACGATTATTGCAGAAAAAAAGCTCAAACATATCTTTTTTCATTTCATGAAAATCCTAAGGATTATAACTTTAAAACTCAGCTCCATGAGGTGACACACGTCTGAAGAAAAGAGAATAAGTAACTAATTGTTTGTGGTGGCATCTGCCAGCCAATCAGAAACAAGATTGCCATGGTGTAAATTGTTGCTATTGCTTGTTTGGAGTGAGTGCAAGTTGTTACAGAACTGATCGTTTTTCTGGCGCTTGTGGCTTTAACTAATGTTCACTTTGAAGACACTCATACCTGTAATTTGTTTTCCATACCTTTCTCTGCCTTCCTCCTTCCTCCCGTTAAGAAGCAGACACCAACGTTTTCCCATTAGACAGCTAAATCTGACTCTGGTTTGCTGTGTGATCTGACTGCTAAAACCTCAGAGCTTGTGGGCTTTTTGGTCCAGACAGCTTTTATTAAACTGACAGAAAACCCACGATGAGGAATGGGAGACGGGCTGCGAGGTGTGCTCCCAGTATCAGGTTCAATGACCAGCGTGCGGGTGATATATGAAGCTGGACGAGGGAGGAACACTCCTTCACTTGTGGATCCTGAACAGAGGACACATTCACACCGGGGTTCATAATATCCCGGGGCCAAGGTTGAACACCCTTCCCCCTACTTTAACCCCTTCATCACCCATTTCCTCTTTCCTCTTTGTTTTTATTGCTTCCTGACACCCCCCCACCCCCTTTTCCTCTTTCCTAAAATAATCCTCCTTGCTCATCACAATTCCTCTCACATTTATGTTTTATTGGTGTCACTCAACTGTGTCCTCCACCGGCTCAGCAGCCGACTCTTTCAGTTCTTCTTGGATGCTTCCGTTTTATGGTCGAAATATCTTTTGCTCTGTCTGAGTGATCTGTTCACTGTTAAATTTGACTTAAAATGGTAAGTATGGTGGAGCTGTTTTGAAACAAAACGTTTCAAAATAGTTTCACTCTTTCCATTTCTACCAAACTCAATAGGGGGGCCACAACAACAACAACAAAAAACGTAATTTTTCCAAACCAGCTGGAAATAGAGGATCTTTCGAGATGTATCCCTTATGCATGTGGACTGTCCAAAAGATCCGAATCCCCACAGAGTCTGGTTCAGATGAAATGTTAAGCAATATTTTAAAGCCTGTTCTTGGTGCCATTTTGCAGTGAAACAAAGGCCCACAGGACAGTCCAGGACAATGCTTTCAAACATTGAATAACATCTTGGAAGCAGCTCTTCTCGCCGTATTAGTTGCTTTTTCTTCTTCTATTTCATCCCCAGGGTCAGGACAGTATGCCTACGGAGACGATGAGGACTGGCACTCTCGTAGATATAAAGGTGACTACATGTTCAGTTTGACGCTGCCAATACATACACACATACAGGACATGCTTTCTGAAAAGTGACTCACATCTCAGTTTAGGGACTACTTATGTTGAGGTCAAAGTATATATGTTGGATATATGGAGACGAGGGATTTTGATATAAACTCAAAATTTTTTTCTCGATATGATTCAAAAATGATTTTGTTGACAGAAATTTGGAACATAACAAAAGATAATGGAACGATTAACACAAGGACACAGTATTATATAATTAGAAAAATAGTTTTTTTTATTTCACTGTCTTTAAATAGGCATAATTCAGTCAGCCAGTTTTGTGAACTGACTCAGTTACGACAATGTAGCTTCCAGCTTTAAATTCGGGGTCAGTTAGACACGGAACATTATCGTCCAGGCCAAACCAAACTCTCCCGTTGCGTAAAAGCTCAAATCTAGTATTATTTTCTCTTAGTCAGTGGTTGTGGAGACTTTGCCAACACACACACACATCCACAGAGAGAGAGGGAGCGAGGGAGGCTTGCTGTGTAAATGAATACTCATTTTTATTCCAACTGGAAATTAGCCTAAACTAGTCTCCGTGTGTGTGTGTGTGTGTGCGTGTGTGTGCGTGTGTGTGCGTGTGCGTGTGTGTGCGTGTGTGTGTGTGTGTGTGTGTGTGTGTGTGTGTGTGTGTGTGTGTGTGTGTGTGTGTGATGGTCCACAGGGCTGGGTGTTTGTCCTGAGCCAGCAGGAAATAAACTGCAGATTTTGATTTCCTTGTATTGGAATAAGAACCTCATGGCCCCTCAAACTTGGCATCAAACAAAGAATTTTTACACAACCGTTGTAGAGATGAGCAGAGGTATCCACCATGGGAGGAGGAAAGCTGAGAGCAAATGCATTTGTCTGAGAAGTCTTAAAGAAATAGTTTTTTAGCTTTCTTGACAAGACCTCGATGAGAACATCAGAGCCATAGTTATACACTTTTCTTTTTATACAGATTAAACAAACAAGCTGTAACTTGTTAATTTGTGAGTTTAGAGGTGCTAGGAAGGGTTTTGTTGCCTTCAGACAGAGCTAGGCTAGCTGTTTCGCCGTGTTTCCAGTCTTTATGCTAAGCTAAGCTAACCGGCTGCAGGCGGTAGCTTCATATTTATCATACAGTAATCTTCTCAACTATTGACTTAATTAGGAATTTTAATTATATAATAGGACTCTATTGTTCTAAAGTAACGCTGATGCATTTGGAGTCAGTCTAATAAACGTCATGTTTTTGACAGACTAGATCTTGGAGGAATGGAAATAGGTCCAGGGACAGCACAACAAACAGCTGATATCAAGTATCAATAAAGAGCTGCACAGACCTTTATCTGTGTGGAAACTTTTTCACTCTATCTCAGGTGCTCTGTGTACATCATTATCTGTCTTTTCCTCATGCGAGACTATCTTCTTTGCCACGAGGCACTGTTGGATGATGGGAAGTCGCAGATAAGGTAATGAGAAATCGACCGTATCTGTCTGAACTCAGATGATGGGCGGGTTTTCACATTTTCACACTAACAAAGGAAGTCTTTCTAAGCTTTTAGTCATCAGGTAAGTGCTTATTATTGAATACTGACTTTAATAAGAGTCTCTCCCGCTCCAAGGCCGCACCATTAAAAAACATATAATTGTCTTGATGCAGCGAAGGAAAGGTCAGCACAGCTATCTTTCCTCCATTTGTAGGGACACCGTGGTGCGCGCCCATTAAGGTGAAACATGGTGACATGAGCTGTCGCACACCCAGAGGAGAGCACTACAGGAACGTGATGGGGACTCGCTGTAAAATACGCTGCAAGCAGGGATACGAGGTCCAGAGCTCAGAGGTGGTGTGTATGGCCAACAAACACTGGTCCTCTAACTACGCCTGCCGAGGTAAAGACTGAAAATGTATTAATGTACACACATGCACACAGCCGTGCACCTACGTACAAGGTTTGCCTCGTGGATTTTGGCCCAGCTTTGAACCACATCTCACTTGTCTTCATCAGGGGGAGGGAGTTTGTTCTTTCGTCATTAATATTCTCCATTCAAATTGTACATTTTTAATTAAATAAAACTGTCGGTAGCTGACGCTCCGGGTTTTTGAAAATTGGCTCATGTTTGTACAATAATCTGTAAACAATTACATGGATCAATTTCTTCTCCCTGAAGTCTATTCTTGGCAGGGTGTGAAAGCCTCTTTGAAAACAGGATGCACACTATGGGACATTGAATAACTCCATAACTCACGACACTAATGGAAAATGACTGCTACTAGTGGTAGAGTTCTGCTCGAATAAAGGTAGTTTGCACGATGCTGGAAAGCAAAAGTGTTTCTAAGTGATTGGCCACGCTCAAAGCTGGGTGAAAAGATGGCCAATATAGAGAGGGCAGATACGAGACAATCTGTGACAAGACTGATGGAAGATTACCACCACCACTACCACTATTACCACTACCACTACTACTAAGACCATGCTGCTGATGCTAACCTGCTGTTACCACTGCCGATCTAGAGTCAGCTCAGGTTAAAGGGTTCGATAACTGTGTAATAAAAAAAAATGTCATCATCTCCAACATATTTAAGAAGACTAACGATGAGTGGTTGGTATATGACTTTTAATAAAAACCCAAGGTGGACAAGCATACTGTATTATTAAATAGATGTGTCAGCCTAAATTATTGCATGTACCTGAATCAAATTAAACAGGGCAAATCATTTCTTAACACTGAGCTCTCTCTCTGACAGAGATCCGCTGTCCCAAGCTGGAAATGCCCATTAACGGCGGCTACAAGTGTTCTGACGGCTCCTACTTCAACTCCCGCTGTGAGTTTTTCTGCTCCCCTGGATTCAGTCTGAAGGGCCAGAAGACGGCAACCTGCCAGCACACCAAGGTGTGGAGCACTGGAGTCCCCACCTGTGTTGGTAAGACTGCGTGTGTTGTTCTTTTGTGTCCCACAGAGGACCGCATGCAGACTGAGCTGCATAGTAAAAACATATGTAACAGGTAATTACTTGCTTAAGGCATAATGTCAGCTGCAGACTACTCCACGACAAAGGGTCATAATACATGGTTATGTGATTGATGTTTGGGTAAAACAGGCCTCTAGACATGTACGTACACTGATACACACACACACACACACACACATGCTGTGGTCTCATCACCAGAACATGATAAATGTTTTTCATGTCTTTGCAGCCGGAGTCTGAATCTGACAATGACATGCTGAGCTATTAAGACATGTACTTACAGTAGGTGATCATATAAATGGCTGAATAGTCTCGGGACCTTGGCAACAGTGGGTTTGTTTGTGCACAGACTCATTCAGAGCTCACTGCACCACAGCCATCAAGTCCTAACAATGAAGTGACATTGAGTCTCCAAGTGACACTTGTAAGATTCAGATTCATGTTTCGTGAGAGGCTTTGTTGTCACCTTAAAATGTGTTTAACATCTTGAAAGCAAGCATTTGGCCAGATCACATCCAGCTGTCTCACAGTGTCTCTGTCTTGCGTGACCATTAGACTTTGAATACTATCGGAGAATGAGGTTTTTTTGTTGGAAAATGGTGATACTTTGAAGCAGTGTGGAGGCAGCTGCTGTGTTTTTTTACAGCTAAGACGGTCACTTTCTTGTTTATATTAAATATTTGTTAAAGGCTCAATCTTTAATTGGCTGTTTGCTAATCACCTCCCACAAACAGCGATTGTCCAATAATAGATTAACAATCATAACTAGGAAGGACAGATTGTGTTTATCTGCTGTATTGTAATTAGATAATGGCCAATATCAAGATCTCAAGATTCATTTCACTTCAGTAAATTCTACATTGAAATGTGGACGATGTGATGTGATTTAGAGATTTGCTTTGTTTTTTGCTCTCTCTTTGTTAAAGTTTTCTTTCTCTCTCTCTGTAGATATTGATCCACCAAAAATCAAGTGTCCTAATCTGAAGGACAAGTGGGCAGAACCCGGAAAACTGACCGCGAGGGTGACCTGGGACACACCGGAGGGTGTAGACACTGCAGATGGCATCCTTACAGAGTCAGTCTCATCTCCACCACCCTTTTAAGCTTCTCTCCCATTTTGCTCCTGTGCACTCAGTCTGTTTTAGTCCTGCTGGTTATCCCACTCTGAACCAGGAGATCACAGTGACAGATTAAAACAAAGCTTGTCTTTTGCAGTGTCATCCTGAAAGGGAAACCTTCAAAATCCGACATCCCAGAGGGGCTCCATAAGATGTCCTACACTGTGTTTGACCGCGCAGGAAATAAAGGATCCTGTCGCTTCACTGTCAGAGTGCGAGGTGAGCTACTAAAAGCAGCTTTTTGATAATCTGTGAGGAGCAGGATTTTCAGTAACAGTTTATTTTATGGGACTTTTCCTGTCTCCTGGAAAAGGTATTTGGTACTCATGATGATACTAATAGAGACTGTGTTCAACTGTTACACTTTGAATTATATCAAATTAATAGCTAGTGTAATCTACATGTCTTTTAATCAGTGTACAGCAGGTCAGATGTGTCTACAGACAAGAGTACAATTTAACATATATGGAGATTAACATTCTCAGTAATAAATTAACATTTACTTCTCTCTCATGGAAACTCCTATAATTTTCCTATAATTAGTTAAAAAATGATGAAAATTATGTACAGTAAACACTACCAAATCTTCTGTTTTAGCTTAGCTAAAAATAATAAATTCTTTCAACCAAAATCCCTCAATTTCTTGTATGATAACTTGTAGATGTGTGTGCCCATATAATCCCAATCTTCCACTGACTTTTTTTTATTCCTTTTATGCCACCTTTTTTGTGTCGAACATGCCTGTCTGCCTGTGTAGTGCGTCGCTGCAGCCCACTGTTTCCGCCAGACAACGGTTACATGAAGTGTGACAGTGACGGAGACAACTACGGGGCCACGTGTGATTTCACTTGCACCGGCGGCTACGACCTGCAGGGCAGCGCTGCCAGAGTGTGTCAGTATGGACTCACCTGGTCCGGCACAGACACAATATGTGCACGTACGTACTGCATGCAGATAAACACATACACATACTTACATAAACACAACAACCATTTATTTTTTTTTACAATCTATTTATTTCAAATTTCTCATAGCAGTTTGCAAAAATGAACTTAAAAAATGCAGCTGCAGAATAAAACAAAAACAGGCAAAAACAAATAAGGCAAAAGTAGAAAAAAAGGAGAGAATCATTAAAAGAATACAAAAAAAGTTGAGTAGATAATAAGAGTAGATGGGTTCGTAATAACAGAGTTGCATTATGACACAGCATTTATATTCATTTTTATGTTTCTTTGTTTAATGAGCCATAAGACATTATTTCTAATTAGGGGGTGCCGTTTTCAACAGTGGTTTTGTCTGTAGTTTGAGTCTACAAGAACATTTTCATCAATTCATTCACTTCCTTTAATCTGCTTGCCCATTCTCGTGTGGAAGATGCATTTATGCCAAAACCAAAATATTATTTAATTAAGTTTTATGTTCTTCAATCTTCAGGGATTACTCTCAGCACTGCAGCCATGGGATTCATCTCTAAAACATTAATCATAAGAAAAAAAACTTTGGTCCAAACGTTCATCGACTTGGGACAAGAGTTTGCAGGAAGTTCACCACACACGCTCATGTGTGGTACATGCTCCTGTTAATTCCTGTTTTTCATTTAGCTTTGCCTAATTTTACTAAGATGAACAGAGGATTGTGTTAGGACTAGTATTCAGCCGCAGAACATTATGGGAGACTTGGGCTACTTTTCTGCCGTTTCGGCAGGTTTGAGACTCTTATTGGGCTACTTGTCAGTCAATTCTGGCAGAAGTTTCCATGTTCACAATATGTTCTCTGAGTTCCCGTTTATTTTTAATTTGCATAGCGTTGTCTTGTGCCAAGGTGACAATAAACACAACACAACACAAACACAACAGTTGTATGTAAAATGTACCTGTGCTGAACTGGATCCATGTGAGAAGCTCAGTGGAGGAGAAAATGGCCCCCTCTGCCATCCATCGATTAGAAAAATCAATACTGGACGCCTCTATTGAATGTCTGTATCTGTGAGACAAAAAGTAGCGGATGGGAGAGAGTGTTCCAGCTCTTGTGCAACAGACCATCAGCAGTTTATTCTCAATATTTCTTGTTCTGTTCGCTGTTGACTACACTGTGATGGTGCACGGGCTTCTTATTTGATTGAATCTGCTCAACAGCCCAAAATAATCCTGTTTTGCAGCATCTCCCTGAAATATTGTGTTGCACTGAATCGTGTACTCTTGTGCCGTGTGTCACGTCTTGTCATATCACTTAATTGTACATTCAATGTCATCACAGCCATGAACATTAACGTGGGAGTGCGTACGGCTGCCGCACTGCTGGACCAGTTCTATGAGAAACGACGGCTCCTCATTATCTCGGCCCCAACGGCTGCCAATCATAATTACCGCTTCCAGATGACCAACTTACAGGTGAGGCACGACTCACAGGGAGAACAGGAGCTGTGTGTGGGGCGACTGAGACAGAGGGAAGAAGCGATGGAAGTCAATGCTGCATTGCGTTTGGTTTTCTTTCTCGACTTTTTCCGCCTCAGTTGGGCAAATAAGTGAGACAAATAAATAGGGGGGGTTGGGTGAACGGTTGAGATGAACAGAAAATGTCAAGGCGATGAATAAATGGTTGTGACACAAGCTTTGATAAGGCTATTCTGAGGCTGGATGTTTCCCCCGACTCGTCAGAAACCATTAAGTCAGAGTTTTCTTTAAACGTCTGACCTTTCAAAGGGTCTGTGTTAAAAAACAGTGATTGAACAACCCGACTGACCGGTCCTGGAATCTGTCATTGAGAGTCATTTGTGTTATTCAGAGCTGAACTGATTAGATTATTATTTAGTTGATAAACAGAAAATTATTTTTCTAAATGCCAATGCCAAATATTATCTGGTTCCTGCTTCTCCACTGTGAGCATTTGCTGATTTTCTCTGTTTAATAGGATTGTAATTGAATATATTTTGGTATTTGGACAAAACAAGAAGAAAGATTTGATGTCCTACAAATAACAAGAAAAAAACTGCCTCTGCAATGAGATGATTCAACCTGTTTCCAATATTCAGCCACGTATTTACTGGAAACAGCTTGAAATAATCTTGCTGTGTAGAGTTTTAAGAAAATAAAACCCTTTGGGCTCAGGAAAATAACTTGAATAGATGCTTTTTTTTAATGCTGAGCATGTTCTTTGGAAACAAATTTACCCTTTGGGTACAATAAAGTCTAAATCTGCAGTAAAACAGCACAAACTGTGATTGTATATCAGCAGGGGTCCATCTGGAAATATTGTGGAGCAGCTCAGCTGATTTGAAAAGATAGATGTTATGATTTGGTATAAATATATATTCACATGTTGTTATTCAGAAGGAAAATAAGCGCACAAAAAGTTAAATTACCTGTTTAAAAAAGTCTTAAAATTACATCTACTACTTTAAATATGAATATATTATCCTAGTCTAGTATGTGCACTGTAGGTTCAAGTTTCCACATCACACTTCAGTAACTAGTTGTGATGTTAGAAAATCCTGCACGCACGTCCACGTCTTAAGATTTAGGGATTTAGATTTAGAGAACAGAGGAATTTCCCTCTTCAGCAGATGAATGTTAAAACAGCGTTCTGGTATCAAACTCTGCACACACGTCATTCTGTATAATGAAGATCAAACATCCGAGTGAAGTAACAAAAAGCAAAACACATTTGAGTGGAGGGGGGAAATAATCGTTAGCTGCTCCAGCTTTGGTTTCGATGCAGTTTTATATCCTTTGTATTATAAACTGTGCTCAGTTTTCTTTTGCCTGCATAGCGATCAATAGCTAAACAACAACACTTATAGATTATTTGCGCTTTTATTTTGTGTGAACAGCACGCTCAGTGTGGGCTGGACCTGAGGCACGTGACAGTAATTGAGCTGGTTGGGACTTACCCAGCACAGATTGGCCGAATTCGACACAGGCTGCTCTCTCCGGCGCTGGCCCTGCAGATCAGGTACACACACACACACACACACACTTTCATAACGTGTCTTTGGCTCGCCCCAGCTGCTTACTGAGCTGATGTGCGTTTCCTAGGTTACTGCTCCAGATTCCTCAAAGGTCTTTCCAAATGGTGCTGGTTGACAAGCAGGGCATGGACAAGCAGCGCTACCCGTTCCCGATCACAGCGGCTGAATTATTCACCACCATCGACACCTTCCCCCTCCGCAAGGATGAGATGGTGCTGCAGCAGGAAGCGGGCCAGACCTGCCAACCTTAAAACACTTCCACGGACTCTGAGCCATCTTTGATCCTTTTCCTCCTCAGTCACAGCAGACAGGAGTTACTCAGATCTTCTGTTTCTAACATGTCGCACACACTCCTACCTGAACTCATTCGGCCCTGTATCCAGAAGGTGTGAGCGTGTCTGTGTGTGTGTGGGTGTGTATGTGTGTGTGTGTGTGTGTGTGTGTGTCTGTGTGAGTGTGTGTGTGTGTGTGCGTGTGTGTGTGCGTGCCATCAAAGCTTGAGATGTTAGTCATGGCGCTGATCTGAAACAAGCAGATTTATTAAAAGAGGTTATTAAATGGAGTGGGTCATACAGTACATTACAATCATATTGATTCCTGTGTCTTGTCTATCTGTATGTTTTATTATTAATATTTTCAAAGCAGAAATATGTTTTACTATTTTGTACAAAAAGTATTTTTACTGTATGAACTGGAAAACTTTTCACATGTCTAATATTTATGTCTCACATCTAATAATGATGTATATTGACACTCTGGAGTACTGCATGTGTGTTTGTGTGTGTGTGTCTTTTATGGACATGATGGGGCAGCAATGCTGCTCTTGTTAGTACGCTGTATGTCTGAATTCACAAAACACTGATTAAATACGTCTATCATTGAGGATGGGATCTTCAGTGTGTGAGTGAGAGAAATATCGAGAGAAATATAAGAAGACGGGAATGATGGGCTGCAAACATCTCCATTTTATCTTAAGTTGGTTTTGTCTACACACAACACATTATGAGAGCGGTATCATTCTTCTCATCTTTCATATAAGAAATCAAATAAGCATATTTCCCAAAATGTCTTGTTTCAAAATGAGACACTTTTTGAAAACAAACTTGTTTCACGGGCAGATATTTCCTAGTCCATAAACATACAGATGTGTTTAATGGGTAAATCTTGGGACGCACTCAACGAACACTGGCACTCTTGAAGAACAAGCATTGAAATCTTTAAATGCGCGTTTGCGAAGCAGGATGTAATGTGGATTTTGTAAATAAAATATTGTTTACATGGCTTGTTCATGAAACAATTTAAAAAGACAACTTGACAGGTCTTCAGCAAGGGAACAAACTCAGAGGTTATACCTGACCTCACAGGTGTGTCCTGATTGGATGATTGGGTCAACAGGTGTAAGATAACGAGTGTAATTCAGAACTTCCCCAAAACTCACATACCAAAACATCTCCAGAAAAAATGAAATAAAGCTGTCTGAAATCAATTTCTTCATTTAGACCCAGGTGTATTGTTGCACATAAAATTGTATTGGCTGGAACATGCTGCTTTTTTATTGCCTGTTTGTGTTCAGTCTTTTAGTTTGTCCTACATAACAACAATTACATTTATACTTTCAAAACTTTCTGGACAATAAAAGACTTAAAAGATGACTTTTTTTTAATAGTAAGTCATAAATATACAGTCAAAAAGCACAAACTGGTGTTCTAGCTTTACCCTTTCAAAGACAACACTTAAGTCTTAAAAATATTTTAATATTGGAAATATACTCAAGCAAAAAAAAGGCTAAAAGTCTATGGAAAGATGTGTTTATTCAAAATATTCCTGTAACACATTTAGGATAAAATAGGCTTGAATACAGTGAGTTTGATGCTTGGAAACCAGACACAACAGAGAGAGTACATGCTGTACATTAAGAGTTTCTTCTGTAATCAGGTATTGCACGAGCCTCTCGTCTATAGCATGTTGTATGTTGAACACCATGTATTATTACTGTAAGTGTGCAGTGTGAAACTGTTTTGCTCCGGGAGTTTAGAGCAAAGGGATTGCCAAGGACAAGCAGACAAATTGGCATTCCACGTGAAGAAATGGTTGCACAGGATTTAACTTGAGAATAGTTTTTTTGTGAATTGCGTGATTCATCACGACCGCCGAGCCCGGGGCGACAGGGACAAGGTGACTGTCACTGACTCATTATTAGGCTCCCCCTGAGATGAAGGCAGCTCGCCTCAGTGCTGACTCACTCTATAACACACAGCCCCTGTCTCAGGGTTCCTGGGAACGCACTTAAAGTCACACCTTCTCTTCTGAGTTTGAAGTCATGTCATTATCAGAGCTTTACATAACTTTTTTTTTGTTCTTCTACCTCTGTTTTCTCTAATACCATGCAGTTTCTATATCACACTGATACAGTGTTATGTTAATCTACATCAAAGCTAATCTAAATTGTGTGGTCTGTCTAGATATTTTTTCTTCTGACAACCAGAGGTGGGAAGTAACTAAATACTAGTACTCTCTAGAACTTGTACCGCTTTTAAGTGCTGAGAGTCGACAGAAAATAAATTGCCTACAATTTTGCTTTCAATGAATTGGTTTTCATTTATAAAATAAGAGTCTATGTCCATGCTAGCGGTTCTGTGAGGCTGTACTTAAACACAGCAGAGCTTTGAGCTAATTGCTAACATCAGCATGCTAACACGCGCACGGTGACAATGCTGACATGGTGATGTTTAACACATATAATCTTAGTTTTGCCAGTTAGCATGCTAGCATTTGCTAAGTAGTATTAAACACAAAGTACAGCTGAGACTGATGGGATTTTTTTGTTTTATAAATGATTAATCGAGTAATTGAAAACGTTATCGTTAGTTGCATTCCTCGTTTTTTGGAGTATATTATAAAATCTGTATTTATACTTTCACCCAAAGAGGAATAACAGAGTAGCCTACAGGATGATCCTCCATTTTGTTTTGACAATGTTTTCCCTCATAAATCTAAATGGAAAATTACAAATACAACAAGGTCACTACTTTGTAGAACATTGGAAATGGCGATTGATAAAAAAATGGGATTTTCCTCCCACATTGATCATACAATTTGTGAGAAATCTTCCAAAGTACTAATATTGTAATTTTACTTTGGTAGTTTTCCTCACACGGGATCATCACTCTGCTTCCGTAATAATAAAGTCAAGTACTTGTATAAGAAGAGCAGTACAAGAACTTGTCACTTTCCACCTCTGTACACAACTGTTTATAAGGGGATCAATCTCAGCATCATTGTGATGTCTAAGTATCTACATTATTGATCAGTGCCTCCTCTAATACCTTACAAATGGTCTCTGTCAGCTGTAACTACATGCTTATGTGACTCTGGTACATGGATCACAGACGAGGACGGACACTCCAGGAGTCACACCGTGTGCTTTTTCGCTAAGTACAGTAAGTTACACACAACACATGTTTCGCATATACAGCAGTAAACAGCAGTGCTTGGTCAAGACTAGATAGATACTTTGGAGGGCGGGAGGAGGAGGGTCACATGTGGATGATTGTGTAAGGCATGACCGGCTGTTCTGGACAGGAGAACCTCAGGGGGGAAGAAGTAGTGACGGGAGGTCTCTGTTCCTTTATGCTGTTTTGTTTTTCTCCTGCCCGTTCCACTTCTCCAGCTCTCTCCCAACGCAGCGACTTCTTTCTCTTTCTCCTCTCCCTCCGTTATCCTCTTTTATCCTCTCCGTCTGTGCTTCGGCTCCGCCTCAGGAGTTGCACTTGTGCATGCTGGATCTCAGCATCAGCGTACACTCGTGAGGGACTTCCGGGTTTTCAATCATGCGTTGCCACAGCCGCTGTTCCTCCCCGTATGAGTCCATCCAGTCTACCTCGTTCCCGTAGCTTTTGCCTTGAGGGAAGAAGAGACAAACACATTTGTTGTACTTTGTTAGAGCCACTAGAGAGCCCTGAGGACATTACCACTCTCTCAACACTCGAGGTTTGGATATTAGATGAAATGATATCTGTAGTACTTTATAATTATAAAAGACTTAATACATTTTTTATGTTGCACCATGCATACAACCTGCATAGGCTTACAAGACGAACATCCACAATACCTCATATGTTTTGATATAATACCACAAAAATAGGCAAACTGTTCCTTTAAACATAAAAATAGAACGCGTATTCCATTTTTCTAAAAATCTCTTTTGTCGAGCCATTTCATGAAAATTAGACAATCATCGTAGTGTGTACAATACACAAGAAAATGGGCCTCACTTTGGTTTTCTCCCAAAGCCCACAGCTCACTCAATCTGTTTATCTTCAAATATTATCCTCAAATATTTTTTTGCCAACCTCAATAGCCAGAGGATGAATACCAGCTCTCAACTGAGCAACTAAGGATCTTTGGCTTCCAGATAACTGAGACGTAACTTGTGATGCAGGACTTTTGTTTTCTAGGCATGTATGTCCTTATATTTTCCAACCATGTTTCTTTGAATCTTTTCTGGAATAAAAGCTTATTTTTTTGGAGTATGGATTACAGCAGAAATGATTCCTGTAGATGTACAGCATCAGCCTTCACAAAGTTCCAGTTAAGCTCTTTAGCCCACCGAGGAATGTGCTACATTTCAGAGGTTTTAACCACCTTATTTGGAAATCTGTGCAAGACTTTAACCTTATAAAATAAAAACAAATGTCTTGTCTCACATACTAACAAAGTCAACCGGGTACTTTTCTTTTCCAGCAGTCAGCTTTACACACACCTGTGCCTGCCCCGAGTCTGACACCTCCCAGGAAGACATTGCTGGCCAGGGCTTCTTTGTCCCACACAGTGAGCTCCAGGCAGACGTTGTTGAGGTCTCCGGGCTGCAGACCGCAGTAAGTGAAGGTGTGGTTCCACTGCGGGTTCACTGTGCGTCGCTCCACCACCGTCTTGTGCTTGGTTGACTTGTTGCTGTCAGGGAGGAGGTATCTGAGGGAAACATTACACTTTACTTCAAAATCACATTGTATGTAACAAGGGGCCAGAATGTGGTTCCCCACCTACCAGAGTCAGAAGGTCATATATAAAAAGATGACTTGTTAGTATCATGGATGGATTACTGAACTGGCCTACCGGGTACAATGTCAATCAAACAACCACAAAGAGACACAAAGAAATGCAAAATGAGATACAAAAGAGACCTCAAATTAACATCAAGACACCCAGAAGTCTAAAAATAGAAGCAAAACGAGAAAAAAAAGAAGCAAAACAACAACAACAACAAAAAGTGAGTCTTAACACATTTTTACTAATTTTACTTTAAAACCATGTCCCAGTCTGAACCCCCATTTACAGGTTTCTCACCCTTTCACAAAAGGATCAGAAGTGCCTCCAGACTTGACAGCAGTTAGATTTTTGGCTCCTTTGACCAGCAGCTCAACCATGCCCCCTTTGGGCAGAGTGAAGCTGCTCGTCTTCTTGCTTTTCAGGAACCCTTTTTTCACTGAGGAGCACACAGAGAGAAAGAATAAACTATCTTCAATTCAAAACATTCAGGTTTATTTAAGTAACACTTAAGAAACAAAACACGCTTGTAGAAAAGTGCTTCACACATGAGGACATTTACTTAAGATAGCATCACTACATTCAGGTGTCAACAAACCTCCTAAATGAATGAATGTTGGCAATAAATTAAACCCACAGAAAGTATTAGAAAAACTCAGATTCTTTTAGATCATTAACTTACATTGTGGTGCTCATGCTTCTTTGCTTTTGACTCTTTAAGACAAAGCATCATTGGTCGTGTACATCTACTAATTATGACCAGCTCAACCAAAGAGTCATCTCTTAACCGGTTTTATTTAAAAAAAAATTTAAGGCCTGAAGAAAAAAGTCGTAAGTCGTAACTAACAGTTTAATGAATGGTTAATAAATTGGTTACTTGCGCTTTATACAAAAGTTTTAAGCCATTAATAAGAAAAGGTTTTGGATCTCAAGCTTGGCTGTTATAAATCCATTAATCAACACTTGTAGGTTTTCAAATAAGCCATCAAGTCTGCAGCTTTACATTTTAATAAGTCATTTCTGAAATGTTTGAGTTATTGAATCTGCAGCTGTAAGTGTTAATAATATGTTATTTTTATTCCTAGAAATAAGTGGACATCATTATTTTATCAGTCCAACCTGGCACCCCAAAATCTGATAATCTCATAATAATTAATCTATGAAGTAAAACTTTATTAACAATAACATAAGCCATTAACTACAACCTAAAGGGCATTTATAAACAGGTGCCTTATTAAAAAGTAGTAAAGTAAAAAGCTAAGATTAGAGGTACATCTGAAAAAATAAAAACTTTTGTGCAGCATAAATGTTTTTTTCATGTTTTCTCTCCTGGTTATCGTCTCACAACCACTCAGATTTATGTTGTGACACCTTGCAGGGTCTTGAACCTCAAGTTGACATCCACTGCTATGGAGTGGTACACCATGCAGGATCTTAAACACAAGTAGTAATATGTTGAATTTGAGAATAAGCAGCGGGCAGTGCACATTTTATTTTGATGGAGTGGTGCAGCCATAAAATGTCAAAATGTTGTCTTGCTCGAGGAGACAGTTTCACCTCTTTTAAACAATACAAGTTAGAACGTGATGTATAATATAATGTATAATAGTCTTCAGTTATAAACGTACCTTGTACTTGGTCCAGAGGCAGCGTGAGGTTCTTCTCTGCAGGTATGTACTTCAACACGACAGTCAGTTCTCCTTTATACTGCATTGTGGCGTCGATATTGTTCTCCAGCTGCACAAACATCATTCACATCATGGTTTGTACTGTATGAAGAAGAAGAAAAAGAAGAAGACATCTGACAACATGGTTGATTCCGGGTCCTACCTTGGGCTGCAGAGCGTACCAGTCCTCTACTTGGGAATCAAACTCCCAGGAGTCAAAGGTCAGCTCCACCTCTCCCAGGAAGCTGTTGTGTCCAAACCGGTCGTGGTGCCACACCGACACCTGCAGGGTCCGAGTCTCCAGCTGCGAGTGGCTGATCACATACTACACAGCACAGAAAAAACACGAGCTTAACGGTAACGAACACAATAATCGTCTTGACTTTGTGCTTATTGAGTTTTTCAGCCACTGACCCTCAGATTCTCATTGAAGACAGGGTTAATGGTGTTGGCCTTGATGCTTGTCTTCCTCTTGCTCTGTCGTGACGTATCTGGCAGCAGGTAAGTCTTCACGTAACTGCCACGAAGAAGACACAGTGGCTCGGTCAAGCATCAGAGGAGGAGATGGACGTTATTTGTTCTTGTTTATACCAACAACATGAAATATCAGCTGCCTCTGATTTATTACAGATGCTCATCTGAATAACTCTGGAACAGTAAATATAACATTTATAACATTAAAATGTTTTAAACTTAACATTAAAGAATAAATTAACACTGACATTTTAGAAATGTTGCTTTTTGGGGTTTTTTTTAGCAGGCGTTAGATGAAAAGGTTGAATTAATTTAATCTGTCTGTTTAAATTTGAGGTAACTGTATTGTTATAAGGTTTGACAGGTCCTATAAGAATAATAAAATATATAATTAATATAAATTTAGAAATGCAACTGTAGCAACTAACTCACTATTCTCATTCATATCTTGCTATAGATGCTACAGATTAAACAAAGTTTCTCTCAGAGCTCTTTGGTCTCAGTTTCCATGCTAAGCTAGGCTAAACACATCCTGGACCAATCTCGTCAAAAAATAACATGATGACATAATAACACATCCAACTTCTGGTAAGACATAGAGCATTTCCCCAAATGTTGGGAGTATCTAAACGCTTCTTATCTGGGTATGTTTGTGTGTGTGTGTGTGTGTGTTTGTTTGTTTGTTTGTGCACACTCTTACCTGTCCGTGCGTTGCCTCCTCTCATCTCCTGTTGCCAGGTTGTGACACTCTTTCACCAGAACATTGAGAGCACCTGTTTTGTAGCTGTAGCTGATGTTCAGCAGGATCTCGCCGCTCACCTTGGCGTTGCCATAGTCACCAGTCTCACTGTACATGCTCATCATGCTGTTGATGCTACTCTGTTAGGCACAGACGGGGAGACAGAGAGCGAGATATGAGAGGAGGACGAGGTCAAAAGGAGGAAAAGAGAGTTGAAGAGGTCAGGGAAGAAAGTATAAAGCTTTAAAGAAAGGAGGAAGATCAAGAAAACAACACCCGCATCTAAACTGGCGCAGAGTGCTGATGAAATGTGTTAGAAATAAAACAGTTGCAGTCCTTTGTGTGTAGCAATACATGGTGACCATTAAGGGTGAAGCTCATGCCATTTAAAAATTGACATTGCTACAACTGCACTGCAACGAGGTTGTACACTGTGGCCTGCTGGACACACAGGGGAGATGAAGGTGCTCATGTATAGTAGAGATATGAACAGGGCCTTCATGAACAAGAGAGCACTGCTCTTAGTGAAGCGTGCATGGGCAAATAAAGGTTTAAATGTAAAAACTTGCACATGACCAAAATCCCACAATTTCAAATGATGATGCACTTATTATAGTTGGCCATGTTGTCACAGGTTTGCGGTTTGTATTATGTCCAAAATGATCTGGGTTTAGAAAGTAATAATGACGGCATGGACGGTAAATTATTCTCAGAAACTGGACTGGAGTATAAATTACAATTATATACTAATATTCTTCTAGTTTCTAGACACACTTTGGCCGACCCTGTTGTTTCTGCGTGTGGGTGGTCGGGTCGGTCGGGGACACTAGAGAAGTTGTGGATTTCAGATTTCAGGATTTCATCTCATTATCACACGGACGATGTTTGGCATATATTGCACAATGAAATAAACAAAAAGTAGGATTGCGACTAACAATAATTTCTTATTGATCAGCCTGCCAATCACTTTTTTGATTAATGATTAATTTGATCTTTGTCAGGATTTTCAAAAGCCCGTGTAAACTCTTCTAATTGCTAATTTTGTCTGACCAACAGTCCAAAACTCAGAAGATATTAGTTTTACAATCTCATAAGAATAAAAGTAGTAAATCCTCACAACTGAAAATCTGAAAGTACAAAATTGTTTGAAAAATGGCATGCTGATTTCTACTCAATCCTTTCAACTCTAATTGCAAGTAATAAAAACATTTAATTAAAAAGAGTCATGGATTAAAAGCAATTTTTTTTGTCAGCAAGACAAATCCAAAAGACAAACAAGAAAAATAAAGTAAAAACTCCAGTGGAAGCTGACGATCACGCTGACAATCACGTGGTCCAGTAACATCCAGAAAGTTAATGTTACGTTGTCGAACAGTGAGTGTATTGAGTGTGTGAATGCACCTCCTGAGTTTCACAGATTGACAAATTAAAAAGTGAGTCTTACACAACAAAAGAGAGCATATTGTGCACCTGCAAAACCTATTTCATGAACAAAAGACTCCAAGTCATTACAACCACAGCAGGTAATTCTGCCTGGAGAATGTCTTGGGAGGCAGGCAAACATGACGGTGATTGTTGTAGCTTTGGACAGGAAATAACTGGTGTAATCCACTGATAATAGCATTGCAGTCTGGAGAGCGCTGCAGTAAAGAAGCCCGAACTGAGCCACACTGTGCTTCTTCTACTGGAAAGTCTACCTCACTTATTTCCTGCAGGGAGACCAATGTGATACATGAATAGTTTAACGTGAGGAGCTTAATGGGAGTGGACATTAAGAAAATATTTAGAGAAGCAAATATGAGCACAAACACACACTGAACATACAGGTATTTTTAGAATATACCATCAGTATACATTATCTATATATATACACTACCGTTCAAAAGTTTGGGGTCACATTGAAATGTCCTTATTTTTGAAGGAAAAGCACTGTACTTTTCAATGAAGATGACTTTAAACTAGTCTTAACTTTAAA
>JAVQJL010101062.1:0-16898 GCA_036024295.1 Nannoperca obscura | reverse complement strand
CCCCCCCCCCCCCCCCCCCCCCCCTCATCACAATCAAAAAGCCCACTGGCCTCAGAAGTTACACTACAGTTTTAACTGAGCAAACAACCATTAAAGCTCATTCAAGTTAAACATAAGTCAACAACACAAACTTTAACAATATAACCTTCATGAAGGGAGGACTGTTGTATTACACAGCATTAGTTTTATTTAATCTAGTTGAATCTCAAGCTGTGTGAAACTGGTCAGAGTACTTTAAAGCTCTCTGCTGGATTACCCAAACAAACACCATGAAGGCCTGTTTATACTGTTATTTAATAACCACTGTTATTATCCTATTTTAATATGTACAGTTAAATTGGGTCATTGTGGGGCAATGTTGAACATCAATGAGCAGGACGGCTGTATGATGTTGGCTTTTTATATATCTTAAGTTTTAACAAGATTTTTATCTGCATCATTTAATCACTGTTGCATCACAGTGTGTGATGGCCCTGTATCTGTGTGTGATGGTTTTTCAATCTATCTCTGAACTGTGATGGCCCGGCCGCCTTCCCAGGACCTGTTTTGACCTCCTTCCTTTCTGCCCTGAATTGGTTAGTGTGTGACAGCCCTGTATCTGTATCTACCTTTGCATGGTTTGAGGTCCTCAAGCAGTGGCCTTCTGTCTCCAGAAGAGAGAGAGCAGGAGGAAGGAGAACACACAATCGTACAGTAGTAACAATAATAGCAACAACGGCAGTTGAGCAGGAACACGGGGGCAGCAGGTGCAACCACAGATCCAGACTCTACAGCGCCAGAGGCAGAAATATCTGCAGAAAGCTTTTTTTGGGGGGGTGAAGAGAGAAGCACACAGCTAGAGGAAGAAGGTGAATTAGTAACGAGCATTAATGGGATATGAGTGTGTACACTTTTTTTATGTGCCCATGTTATGTTGTTTTTCTCATTGTGAAGCACTTTGTATTTATTTTGATATGTCCTTTATAAATAACGTTTATTGTGCTTTCCCTGTTGTGTATATTTTAATTTCATGGTTATACTACACTACACAGGTATTCAAATCCTTTAAAGTAAAATAAGTAATATCACAATGTAACAGTACTCCATTACAAGTAAAAGTCCTGCATTCAAAATCATACTGAAGAAATCCGCAAAATGTGCTTCAAGTACATTAAAAGTACTTGTACAATACATTTACTTGTCTAGTGTTATATTGGTATTTGAAATGAAATATTAGTGATCCACTTCTGTTTAAGCAGCGTTGTCATTGTAGATGATCAACAGGGATCTGATTGAGTTTTATTTATATAGCACCATATCATAAAGTTATCTCTGCACTTAATCGTATAGAGCAGGTCAAGACCAACTCTTATATTTACCAAGACCCAACGTTCCCACCATGAGCAGCACCAGGAGACAGTGGCAAGAAAAACTCCTTTTTAACAGGTAGAAACCTCGAGCAGAACCAGGTTCTAGGTGGGCCCTCAGGGGGGAGCAGGAGACATCTAAAGTTACTTTTCAGATTAATATTTTACATAAAAAACATCAGCTTATTAAATATGATTTTAATTTAAAGAAGTAGCGAGCAGTATGTAAATTAAAAGTATCTCCACCTACTTTTTTAAAAGCATCAAAAAACGATATATTTACTTTACTATGTATTGACTTTGTGCTGATAATACTTTTGTATTCTAACTTAAGTACTTTCTTTATTGTGGTATTTTTACATTATGACTATATTGCTACTTTTGCTTCAGTGAATAATCAGAGTACTACGGGATCTTTCTGAGGTCATGGGTCAAAATACTATTATATAAATACTTATTAGAAATTAAGTCATAATTTTGGATCACAATACATTATTTTTAAAACTCTAATCATTCAATTTCTGTTTTCTTTCTGTTTTAAGTAACTTAACCCTAAAGTTGATTTAACTGTACCATAAATAAACTTACACTCTTAGTAATGTCGTCCATAAAACAAATGGAATTCTTTTCTAGAAAGTGATATTCTGACATGATTGTGGTAGTAAAAGTTTGCCACGTTACAGACTGATGCAAGAAAACACTGAAGTTCCCAGGAAGATTATATTCCGCCAAAAGTGTTGTATTGAAATTCCCGCCACAGGCTTCCCTGGTTCCCAACACTGACGTAACGTCCGCTTGTGACGCTGTGAGAATGCACTGTCCAATCAGAGAGTAGTGGCGGGAAACAGCTGACGGAAGAGGAATTGCGAGAAAATTGGCGCAAGTTTGAGCTGAGTGTGTAGTACAAGACGCACAGAAAGAGACGCAGAGAAGACTTCAAGAAAAGAGAAACTACGCAACTCACAATACTTTTTTTAAACTTTAACAAAAAGGTAAATGTATCACCGACTCGTTAATTTGAGTGTAAAGACGTGAAATACGTTCTTCATCGTAACCGAGCTAGTTTATCGTCCAAAACACCACTATAATCTTGTTTTTCTCGTGTGTGGATACGCTTTTCCTTCTGGATGATTCTCATGTCAACGTGATATATTGTAGGTGAACCTCAGCCATGTTAATCTCGACATTTAGATATTGTTACGTAGACGCCACCGTTTGGACCTCTGCTGTCTTGGCGCCATTTAACGTACACGTTATTGTTTACTCTTCGGGAACATTTTTAATGTAAAGGTAACCGTTAGCTAAAGACTTAGTAGCTTCAAACACGTTACACTTATAATGTTGACGGCCATTTTACAAGTTTAGGCTAGTCTGATTTTTAACATGGACTTTTATGAAAGTTAAATCCGGTCCATTGAAACTTTATTCAAATCTTTAATTTACATGTAAGAACCACCAAACGTTGAAAGTCATATAAGATAAAGATAGATAGAGCAACCGAGAGATTATGTTATAGTAATTGATATAGATATTGTGTTTAAGGATTATTTTAATTAAAGAGTTTTCTGTGGAAAGATAGCAGTTGCATTGGACAACAAAGCCGGAAACTACTCTACTCTGTCTCTGCTGGGTATAGTTCATAATGTAATCAGTGCTTAGATTTTAGTACCAGTACAAAAGTAACACATTTTCATTCTTTTATTTTGGCTTTTTGTCCCAGACAAGCTCAACATTAATGGTGTGTAGTAATTAAAGTGAATAACATGCACACAATTTTCTGCAAAAAGTATATTTTTCATTTAAGAATATATGCCAGACCTCTAAAGTCCATCAGTGTTTAATGTTGCCACCAGTCACTTATAGTTATTTATTTATGTAGCCACAACTTTGTCTCAGGGCGCTTTACAATCCGAGGAAAAGGTGTTCTTGTACCCGTACAGACAAATGTGCAAGAACCAAATAATTTAAAGTCAGGAAATATCTGCCCAAAGAATCGCTAAACATGACCAAAATCTGCTCATCAGTTCATTTCCAGGTCTTTTTTCCAGGTGTTTCCTGTTTCTGTAATAATTATCTTTCCTTTATGTTTCACATTGAACACAGAATGCCCAGCACGCGCTCCCAGGGCCGGGCTCAGCCCACGCTGTCTTTCCCTCGCCGCAAATCCTGCAGAGTTTCTATGCGCTCCAAGACGCTGCAGCTGGACGAATCTCCAGCTCTATCGCCGAGCAAGCCCGAATCCCAGCACCCCGCCCCGGCCATGACCAGGATTGGACCGCTCTCTCCAAGGCCCCTCGCTAACCAGCCCACTCCTCTCTCACCCAGACTTCCCGCAGCCCAGCAGCCACCATCATCTCCTAGTCACGAGCCACGACTTCCACTCAGCCCCCGCAAACGCACAGGTACGAGACTCCATACAGGGGCTTCACAGGTGCACATAAAACACAACAACATGACATACAGTGAGAACTTCACTTACTGTATGTCGTGTAATTGTGACTTGGAGTTATTTAGCTAAATAACAAGAATTTGATCAATTTAGGAGAATTCAAGTTTTTAGTTGAGTTTAAGTTATTTACAGCTTATATAAAGGAATAGTTTGACTATTATTATAATAATATATTATTAAACCTCTACACCAGTCAGCAGTCTGTTTGGAAAAGACCGGAAAAACCACATTTTACTTAATGTTAAAGTAAAGATCTTGTTGACCTATGACAATAAGTGGACATTTAGGATTGAGTAGATTTTATTTGATCTTGAGTCCCAGCGAGAGTCACCTCTGTTCTTCCTCCTCCTCATCACCGGCTGCCTGCCAAGTTAACCGTATTCACCATCTAGTGGACAGAATGTATAACCACCACATGCTGATGTGGCATCAGCCTGTGTGTACAGTGTACATAGTAAATATTAATACATTTAAGCATTAGAAATACAAATATTAAAAATAATAAGGAATAGGATTATAGAGGAAGATTGAAAGCATTTAACAGACATTAAAATCATTACTTTAAACATCTTCCAAGCTTTGAAGAACAATCACAAACATCCACTCTGCCGTTTGGTTTTGACAGCTTTGTTGTTGTCTGGCTTCTGACTCAAAGTCTTTGGCCTGTTGAACTTGTCACAGATACGAGTTGCTGCACATTAACTTCACCTGGAAAATGAAACCTCCTGCATTTTATCCCTCAAGGCGACGACAACGGCTGTAATTTTGGCGCCGCACTGCTGGGTTCACCACCGAAGCAGAGCAAGTCGAGCCCGGCCTTGCCCCGGAAGCTCGGCATCGACGAGAACTCTCCTGTCTTGGCTCGCAGGCGGCTGGACCTGTTGACATCGCTGCGGCAGCCGCTGTCTCCAGGCGCCAGGTCGTCCCCACAGCGGCAGGAACCAGCCCGCCAGAACATGGAGCAGAAGTTGCCGGCTGTTCGACTCTTTGCAGAAAGTTAGTTCACTTGTTGAAACTTTCCATCAGCAAAAATCCAAGTTAATGCTGCAGCTAATTATTACTTTCATTATCAATTGGTGTGGTTTTTCAGATTAATCGAATAATCACAGGTTCTCTGAGTCCAAGCAGACACATTCTAATGTCTGGTATTGTTTATATTTGTATAATATATATAGAAATGTAAGAAAACCAGCAAACATTCACCCCTGAGCAGCTGGAACCATAGAATTTTTGACATTTTGCTTAAAACTGACTTCAACATTGAATCAATCAAAATAGACTTTTAGAGTTTGCATCGACGTGCGCAGACGCTCAGGGTGCTTCGCCAGCCACTGGGGGAAAAGTAGCCAGCTAGGTGGGTCCGGGGGTCCGTTCTCCCCCGGGACATTTCTGTCAAAATAGCCACATCTGGTGCCTGTTTTCAATCATATACACTGATACCTAATCATATATTACTGCAGGAAGTTCCTTTACATCAGATTTTATTTGAAACTTTGACAGCATTGTTTGTTTGTGTGTTTGCATCTTTGAGATGCTCTGCTGTAAAAAGACCAATGTAAATAAAGATCATCGCAGTATAGGGATAAAACTTGATGTCCACAAAGTAACTTTTTGTGGCAAAACTGTACTAGCATAATGCCAAATGCACTTGGAAACTGGAAAATATGCTGCTGCTTCACACTTTGAAAAGACGATGCGCTGACGTGACCAAGACACTTCCTCTAAAAGAAAAAATAGTTTTAGTTCATTAATGTAGTTTATTTTTGTTGTTTCCAGCTTCTCTATTTGAGGATTAGCTGCTTATCTATAAACTGAATGTTTTGGACAAAACAAGACATTCTTCTCAGGCTCTTTTCAACTGTGTCGGACATTTTCACTGTTTATTATCCAAAAAATTATTAAGTCCAAACACATTTTCCAGTTCCTGTCACTGTGAATCCAGCCACATCCTGGTTAGCGTGAACATGGGTTTGACACTAATCGTTCACCTCCACGTTTGTCTTCCAGAGTCGAGGTTTCTGAGCGTGAAGCAGGCGCTCCACACCGCCGTTCCCAAGCGGCTCCTGTCCCGGGAGGCCGAGCGCGCAACCATACGGTCTTTCCTGGAGGAGAAGGCCCTGCAGCGCCTCCCCGGCAGCCTCTACATCTCTGGAGCCCCGGGCACCGGCAAGACGGCCTGCCTCAACTGTGTCCTACAGGAAATGAAGGTACTTTAACAGTGGAGCTTCAGAGGTAGTCAACCCTCTGAGTGTGGGTGGACGACAGTGAAGTAAACTTGTACTCTGTGGAGTTGGCTGTGTAGAGCTTCAGTCACTGCAGACTGCTGTGAGGAGAGTAATCAGTCATCTTTACAAGAGCAAAGTAGTGTGGAATTAAATTAATTTGTTCTCAAATTATGTAAAATGCCTCTGGAGCCTTAAAAGTATTTAACAAGGTCCGTACAAAGTCTTGAAAGTTTGGAAAATGCTTAATTATAAAACTTTGTTTTCAAAGTTATAATTAGCTTGAATTCACGTAAACAACCCGTCGTCATATTTTTTTGTCATCTCCTGACATTTATAGTAACAATTTAGATGTGTTGATAAAGAGAGTTAAGGCAAGAGGAGACCACGGTGAACAAACTGATCAGCAATGACATTTCTAGAAGCCACATGTTGTATTTTGTTAAAGTAATGTTGTTGTGATTTTGTATTAATTATGTCCTCCGTCTCGTCAGGACGAGCTGTTCTTGGTGCAGACGGTGGTGGTGAACTGTATGAGTCTGCGGAGCTCCCACACCATCTTCCCACTGCTGGCCAACAAGCTAAGAGTGTCCGGTAGGCAGAGCGGACTGAAGAGGTTCCTGACGGCCCCGGGGCCCGCTGTGTGAGTAACATGGTTCCCAGCGTTCTGTAGAAGGAGTCCCAGCTGTGATGCAGGCGGTTGTCTTGTGTATTGGGTCGTAGCTGATTAGATTTCATACTTTTGTGGTAAATGTTAGAATTTAGTCTTTTCTTTCAAATGGAAATACAATTCTGGCTCAATTAGTTAGTTTTTTTTGGTCGGCTTCAACCCTCTGAAATCTCCGAAGTCGCTGTTTGCAGTTATCCCGTTTGAATTGATCTGAAATAAAACAGCTGGAGCATTCATTGTTTTAGCAGCTGACAGTCGAGGCTGAATTCTTTTGTGTATGCTCAAGTGTTGCAAATGTTGAAAAACATTTAGTTTTCTACATTATAGTTTAACATCAAATGTTTTGTGTTTAGTGGAATTTGACCACCTGCGTTTCCTCCTTAGGCTCCTGGTTCTGGATGAGATGGACCAGCTGGACAGTAAAGCTCAGGACGTCCTCTACACCATCTTTGAATGGCCGTACCTGCCAAAGTCTCGCCTCTGTCTGGTTGGTGAGTGCTCCACCCTCCTGCTGGTGAAGTCAGCTGGACATTCTTTAGTGGATAATACTGTTAGTAATGACACGTGGACGCTGCTGTTCACCTCCATCTCTACAGCTCTTATTTGTGTTTGCTGCAGTGAAAACAAACGTATGACCATCTGCTTCTCTTTTTGTGTTCGTGTAAGCCAGAAAAGGGAAAATTTTAAACCCTTGTTTATGTTCAGGTTTTCCATCTGGCTGTTTCTTTAACCCACAACGTCTTAAAGTAGTTCTTACCAAACACAAAAAAACAAACACAAATTTCAAACATGTAAACAAAACATGTAGACATTTGAAGAGTTGTCTGATACTTTTCCTTTAAATATTCTTTAATGTTACTTTCAGCTCTGCACACAACATAAAACGCACAAGTGAAGACATTTCTATGGTCCCTACAACAACCCGAAACATTTCTGTTAGATAAAAACATGCTGCTCCTTCAGAGACGATGCCAATGCGAAGAAAACCCATAAAAATAAATAAAAACAATTCAGAGCCAGAAAAGCGTGTCAGTGAATACACTGAACGCTCCCCGGCTGTTGCGGGCCGTTGCAGCTTGTTTCTCCTTGTCGGCCGCCGTGTGTTTAAATGTGATGTTATGTGAGAGATGAACGCAGCATCTTATTAGAACTGACAGACGTTCAGTGTTCTGAGACATGACAGTCAGTGACTGGATGCTGTTGTTTTGCAGGTATCGCCAATGCCCTGGATCTGACCGACCGCATCCTGCCCAGACTGCAGGCGCTCCCTCACTGTCGCCCCCTGCTGCTGCACTTCCCTCCCTACAGCCGGCAGGAGCTCGCAGCCATTGTGCAGGACAGACTCGCTCAGGTAAACGCAGAGAGAGACGCAACAAAGGCAGAAAGGAAAATAAACATCTTGACTTTTAATTTCCAAACTTTTTTAGGAGGCATCTGTATGAAGCTGTGTTCTAAACGTTCCTCCTCTCAGGCGTCGGCTGAAGGGATCCTGGATGCCTCTGCGGTTCAGTTCTGTGCCAGGAAAGTGTCTGCGGTGTCAGGAGACGCCAGGAAAGCTCTGGACATCTGCAGGTACCAAATAAAGCCTGAAGAACTGAAAAGCTAAACTGACATGGGGTTTTTTTGTCATTTCTGTGCAGCATGTAGATGAAACATTGTAAATCCCAACACTGCTCAAATATTTTGGTCTTGACTGTGTTTCTTCCTTTGGTAGATGTTTGAGCTGTCGCTGCCGTCTGAAAGACCAGGAGTTGAATTAGTTCTATAATCGACTAATTTTGTTTTGTTTTCAGGAGAGCCGTTGAGGTCGCTGAATCTGATGAGAGGAAAAAAGCATCAGATCCAGAAGTTGAAACTAAAGGTGAGTGCGACTTCCCATTCGCTGCTGGGATCTGGTCTAAACAAGCTGTGGTCATCCAGTAATTTTTGTATCGGACAAACATGAGCACTAACTAGAACACTTGTCCTCGGGTGCGTGCAGCGGTCAGCCTCCCCCAGGTGGCGCGGGTGCTGTCAGAGGTGTACGGCGACCGAATGGCGTCTCAGTGCGGCGGCTCCGACGGAGAGAGTTTTCCACTGCAGCAGAAGCTGCTGGTCTGCTGCCTGCTGCTGCTTATACGCAATGGAAAGAGCAAAGAGAGCGTCCTCGGAAAGGTGAGTCACATGGCTGCTGCTTCTCTGCACATGTGTTTTAATGTTTAAACCTCAACTGAGTAAATGGAACAAGAGTGAATAAACAGCCGCCTCCCACTTTGAAAACCTCTGAACTCAAACGTTACAGTTAAACTCGAGGAGTTGGAGTCAGTAGCAGAGCCAACATTACATAACAGTACATATAAGAATAAAACCTGGAGATTCTCTCAGTAAATGTCAGTTCACTCAAGTGGCTGCAGCTGCACTTCTCTTAAATGTCCAACAGGTATCACTGTTGAGCAAGGTGGAAAACAGCATTGTGTTTGTGTTTCAGCTGCATGAGGTCTATAGCCGTTTGTGCGCCCAGAGGCAGGTGTCTGCAGCGGGGCAGGGTGAGTGTTTGTCTCTCTGCGCTCTGCTGGAGAGTCGAGGGATCTTCGCTCTGAAGAAAGCCAAAGAGGCTCGTCTCACAAAGGTGCGCATCAAACATCAGTACAGACACTAAAGGATAAAGTTGTAGTCCGTTTTCAGGAAAAACTAAATGTCTCGCACCTTGCACAAGCCATACCCTAAAACCAACAGGAAGTCTGCCATTTAGAATTTTCTATGCAATATTTGGCCAATGTTTGTCATTTGAGTGCACTTTACTTTAATGAACTCATAACGGAGGTTCGTCCATTACGTTTAGTACCACGCACATTTGCACCGTTAACACCATTTCACAAGAGTTATGACATGAACAAACACGCCGGTTATATGTTTAATCTTTATTGTGATTGTTGTATTATATAGACTCTGAGCGATCGTTAGATTGTTTATCAGATGGCAGAAGTTGGGAACGGCTGGCCATATGAAAAGGAACAATAATCATTAGAAAGCTCTGAACACGTCTGTGGTGGTAGCTGGTGGTGTAAACTGAGATCGGCTACGTCAGAATTGAGATGCATTATCAGACTAGAAAATGTAACGTTATATATCTGCGGTAGCACTTACCCGTGCTCTTCTGCCTCCAACTTCCGGGATGGACTGTTAAAAGAGTCCGGAGGGAAACAACTGCTCTTTGTCGTTCCGGGACGGTTCGACTGGAGAGAATTGGGCCAGAGTGTGCTAACGAATTGTCTTATGTTTGTTTATTTCACAGTAAATGTGCAAATGAGGATGTTGTAAGGTGTTGTGTGAAATACAAGTGTACATGGTCGGGTTTATAATTAAGCTCACTGTAGCTGGGTTCTAGACTATATAAGGGTGGGTTTTTTTGCAATGTGGGTTAGTATTTCAATGGTTGGTGTGAGAAATTGAAGTCTGTGGACCACAATAAAAGAGTATATGTTGAAGTTAAGCTTCTGCCTCCTTACCTACAAACCTTGGCCGCTCATAGGGTGCATCTCACAGAACTCCTAGTGAATTAATCACATCGGCTTCAAATCTGGGCTGTGCCGTCTAAAGCACTTCACCATGAAAAGTTATTAAAGTACTGAGTAGAATCTGAATGGCATGGAATTTGTTTCGCCGTGAACCAGGAAGTGGTTTATAACTGGACAGTACATTGTCCAAGAGGCCTCAAACTTAACATGTTTCCTGTGGCAAAACGGCTTGATAGCCCCCCTTAAAATTTTACGGAAATGAATTAAATTTGGGTAGCAGATGCGTAATGTCTAAACAAACAAAAAATTCCTCTTGGAGCCATATCCTAAAATGCACAGGAAGGTACTTATTTTAATATAATTACAGGATGAGAACTGCAATTATGCGATTATATATCCACTAGATGGCAGTGTTTGTTTACTAATGGCTACACATGTTTATGTATGTATGCATGGATGTATGGGTTAGAATCTAACCCATCTATACATATCTCTTTGGGTTTTAGACCATCTATCTAACCGTTAGATGGTCTAAAACCCAAAGAGATACAATGTATTATAATTTAAGATCAAGAAAACCCAACTAAAGGCTTTAAAGATTTTAACCTCTGAATGTTTGTTTGAAATGATTGCAGCTCTGTTTTCAAAGATCTGATTTTAGCTTCATATTGCTCATTGAAACATTTAAGCATTTGTATAGAGTATTTCAGCGTTTTGCTTTGTTTCGAGGCTGCATTCTGACAGACGGGTGTTTGTTTCTTCCTGCAGGTGTTTCTAAAGATCGAGGAGAAGGACGTCGAAAATGCTCTGAAGGACCGGACGCTGCTCGGCAGCATCCTCGCTGCAGGCCTGCCCTCATGATCACAGCTTTATTTTCTCATTATATATTATCTAATTTTTAAGTTAAACATAAGAACCAAGATTTTTCAGTGGTTTATTCTTTTTTCCCATTTTTGCTGGGGAAGTAGTTTTAGGTTTTTTTTGTTTACTAAAAAAGATTTTTCCACGTGCTGGGGCTCAGTTTTAGAGTTTAAATGTTGAACCCACACATCAGTTATGAAATGACAGCATTTGTATCAGTTTTGATTTTCTTCCATTTTTATGCTGTAAATAAACATGTACAGACATTTTAATCCACTTGTTGTCATTGTTATGCAGAGAACCGACTAACCAGTGACACAATTCTCTATACATCATTTTATGTCTTGCAGGATTCATACAAAGTCGTGAAGGTTTGGAAAATGCTTAATTTTGGCCATTATGTTTTCAAGGTTAGGAAAATGCTTGACTTTGAATATATTCCTTGAAAAATGCTTGATTTTCCAACATAATCTGGTGCATCATCGACACAATCACTCATGGAAACCAAAAATCTTTTCATAATTGAAACGAAACAACCCCGTCGCTCATTTGTTTGTTGTCTCCAAGAATTTATAGTAACAACAAAATTCTGCAATATAATGTTATACAATAATATATCTGTCACGGGGGACACTTTATTGCAGTAATGTATTACTTTTTTTTTTTATTACTATTTTTACTATATTGTTGGTACTTTTACTTAAGTAAAGGAACTGAATACTTGTATTCCACCACTGGACATGATCTTTTTTGAACACAAGTACAAGCTTTGTATTTGGAAAAAATAAACGTAAAATTGCAAAAGCCTCGTATCAAATAAATAATCTGAACTAAACAAAAAAATTTATTCCACATTGACTTAACATCAGGGCAGTAAGACACAAAGTATTCAAACGTGACTTTATTCACAGCAAAGTGGATAAAAATATATATTGTATGTTTTCAAATACAAATAGTGACCAAAAAAATTTAAACATGGTTTAAATACTCAAACTGTGATGTATACTACATATGTTCTTCAAATAAACCACACAAACTTAAACCAAGCAAAAGAAAAAAACACTTCCACTTTCTCAAACGATGTTTTTTACGAACTCTTTACATATAATAGATTATATTCTACTGCCTGTTTTTAGCTTAAATACAGACTTTTCTACACATAGTCGAATTAGCTGATCAACAACAAACAAGATTTGCTGTGATTGTCTGAACGTTCGGAAATCAAGTCATCAGGTTCCCAACGGAATAAAAACATCTGCAGACACAACCATCAAAACCACCGCAGTATTTAATCTGCGTAAAATCAGCTTATTTTTCTGAAAATCCAGACTGAGTTCTTGTAAGATTTAAAAAAAAAAACACAAAAAACAAGCCCATGATTTTCTGAAGTATGTAATTCAGATTTTCCTAATAAAGGATTAATTTGTCTAATGTAGTACGTTTCAGAAACATTTTTGTAACTTTTTTCATTATGTTGTGATTGTGTGGAAAGAAGAGATCTGATCTAATATCTTCAAAATCATTTCAGAAACTCCCCGTTTCACTGCGTTCATAAAGCTATCGCAGCGACCTTTAACCCTTTCAACCCCCTCGAACGACCTCAACTTGTGATGTGAAGCCAAACTTGGTTCAAACCTTTAATATCAAAATTGCCAAATATGTTGCGCTGAATAAAAAAAAAAAACCATACTGAAATATATCTTCACTGAACGGTTTGTAATACTGTCAGTGTGGAATAATTATAATAATTTAAACCCCCTTAAGTAAAAATATAAGAGCAAAACTGGATCTTAGGGGATTCAAATAACAATGACATTTTCTTTTAAATAAAACAGCTCTGACTCCTCCCACCTCCCGCTCACAATTTCCTTTTGGTGAACTTTGATGAACCAAATTGAAGCCTCAGGAGCCTCAAACACAGAAAGACGACTGTTCACGCTGTCCTGTTTTAGGAAAAACTGTAAAATTGCCAGATTCTTCTAGATGCTTGGTATCAACATTTCTATACCAGAAATCCCCATTAGTTTTGACCTTTTTCAAGGGAAAATAAGTTTTCTTAAAAATATTAAATCATCAGTTTCTTTCTGTCATCTGACAGTAAAACTCAAACCCCAAAGCAACATAATCTGACTGATATAACAGCAGTATAGACATGTTTGTCCTTTAAGTTTTCATAGTTTTATGTATCGTTTATTAAATTCTCACATTTTAAATGTCAAAATATGTGAAATAACATTTCACCCAAAATGAAACATTTCCAGTTTTTACAAATGGATTGAACTTTAAACATAAACATTAACACAGATCGATGCCTGTAGTGTTAAAATAAAATAACACCAGTGAAACAAACAAACTGTATCTGAAGAGTGAAAAGGAATAGTTAGTTAATAATAGTTCTGAATATTCAGAGTGATGAGGTTCAGCTGGTGTGAAACATTCTCAGTGAATTTATATGCATTCAGTTTTAAAAGCATATTCATGTTAAAGTACATCATGAACATTAGCCCTCAGTTTCAATTACATGTTTTTAAAACCTTTAACATCAATCTGTTGACAAACAACCAAAAAAAGATGAAAACGTTTCTTCATTATGATGCGACTCTGTCTTTGATGGAAACTAATAAAAAATCTATTAAAGTGTATGATATACTGGTTGTAAACATTCCTTTTTTACCCCCATTATATCCTATTGCCGGATATAAACTCCAGTTTCCAGGAAGAAAATGTGACAAAGCTTTATTTTACAGGTCTGTAATTCATCAATAATCCACAATTCATTTTCTTTTCCGTAAAGAAACATGTCATTTGGAGTATTTATTGATATCGCCCAATTTAAACTTCTAAATAATATTAATTTATTATTTACTTTTGAAAATGTTATTTCTAGGAAATTGTAACACATTACACCCTGATGTTAAAGTTTCTTGAATGGGTTTTTGGTTCCTGAAATAAGGTCTGTTGTTAACAAAAGCTAAAGAGGTTTTAACGTTTTGTTCTACAACATTGGATGTCAGTAAATACCCCACCTACACATGAGTTTTAAAGCTTTTATGTGTTTTAAAAAAGGAAGTTGTTATGAGACTACAGAGGTTGTGGGGGACATTAAACGTCATCACGCTGAACACAGAAACTCTTCTTCTCACTTGTTCACCTTTACAGCCTCGTTGTGTTTATACTCTCACTATACTATATATACACTCTTGTAAACTGTTTTAACTCAAACTTTCCCAAAGGATTTTGTAGAGGAGGTGAGAGTCTTCACTGTCAACGTCATGTGACCGTTGGTTTATAGTCTAACGTCAGCTTTTTACTTCTGGAGATTTCATTTACGCTTCAAACATCATAAAATTGGTGTTCATTTGTGAAGATTATCTTGCTGAACAAAACGTGTAAGTATCAAACTTTTGTTTGCCACAGATCTTATTTTCTGAAAAAAACTGACTTTTTGTGGAGGGAACCAGGGGGATGCTAATTTCAGGCTTTGACTACAAAAATACGTCATCCCTGCAGCACTCTGTGTCAGCCCTGGAAACAAGAAAAACTGAACAGGGTGTAAAATAAAGACATACAGATGTGTAAAATAAAGCGTTGCTGAGGTTGTAAGTTAGTTGGTGACGACCTTAACAATTGTCACATTGATTAAATACATCCCATTTTATATTTGAAATAGCGTGTCTTTCCACTGAATGTTAGTTTTGTTTCGTAAAATCTTTTATGATGCTCAACTAAAGATAACTGCAGGATTTCTGATTAAGCAAATAAGCTTTGGCTGTCTTGCAACATGAATTAACAATATTATAGTGTTGCATTTTAATTAATCTCACAAAGTTAGTATTTAAAACGTATACAAAAGCAATAAAGTCTCTGAAACTTTAAATTAAGTCTTTAATTTGCATAATCTCGTTATTTAATCTATTTTGATTCGTTGATATTATTAACAGAAATACGTTTAGCATTTAGCACTGCAGTTAACAGAAGAAGCACCATCAACGTAAAGCTGCAGCTCAATGTGCCAAAACCCAGAAGAAAAACTAAACTCTGAAGTTATTATCCTAAATATAGTTTGTACTCAGAAAATACCTTAAATACTAATTTTATTTGATAAATCTTGTATAGTTTAATGAAATGTAAGCTGGAGTCTGTAGATCCAAAATACTCGCATATCAAAAATACTCCAGTTTGGTCCTTTCTGCTGCCTCTTAAATCAGCTGCCTTTGTGAAGGAGAACTGAAAATGACTAAATGTGTCAGAGAAGATGAACAGCTAACATAAAGTACAGCTGTGTTCGGAGACGTCCCTGCTCAGAAATTAAATAAGTTCAAATGGTTTTATAAAAGCTTAGAGAGACTGAATTCTCTCTGATGGTTGTCCACAGAAACGCAGCAAACATTCTTCAGTCCGTTAGGTCTGAAGGAAAGTTTCTGCAGGTCATGTCGCTGCTGTCGGGTGAAAAACACACATTTGAATAGTGGAGGAAATTGTTTCTTTTCAAATTACATTTAAACCTTCACTCTTAAATGATAACAGATTTATTCAACGGGAGGTCTGTTCACACGTGACATGCAGGGATCTCCTGGGTCAGAAAGCGCACAACTGAAGCCCCACAAGCCCCCAATGCAGCAAATAATAACATACAGTTGAATAGCAGATTCTTCTGCCGAGTGGAAACCTGTTATAGTGATCACTAAAAACTGATAATTATTATAACTGAATGTTTTCTCCTTTCCTTTATTTCTCATGCAGATTGCCATATAATAGACATGTTTATATGTATTACATGAATATAAAGTAATTTAACAATTTAACTTTCAAAATACAGTGCAGCTGTTTCAAACGCTTCTCAAACGAATGTACAAATTAAAATGGCTGTACTTGCTTTTCATATTATTCCTGTTTTATCTCTGACTTCATTAACTATGTGTTGTGTGTCTTTTTCACCTCTCCCCCCCCCCCCATCGTCTGTAGGAGGCTCCTATCTTTAAGGTGGGTAAAGCGTTAAGAGTTATAAGCACTGGTAATGTTTAAACTTTTTTTAATCATAGGTCTGTCTATAAAGCTTGAGTGTAACTTCATTCTGTGGTCTCTCCTTATGAAGGCGTATGATAAAACCCTGAAAAACTGTTTATTGTTAAATTCACTTTACAGAAATGTAGAAAACACTTTGCTTAGCACTTCCTGTAGCCCATGGAATGGCTTGTTTTTGGCAGTTTGTCATTATTTAACTTGGATTATGACAAACTCAGCAGCAGCCTCAGGTAACCAGCTGAATACAGATAGGTTACTGCCAGCAAAGCATCACTGGAGTAAAGTAAAAAGAAAATAGTAATTTTAACAGTTTTTTCCAGATGTTGTCATTAATGAAAAAACCCAAATGAACTCTGTAAGCAAACTACTTAATTACTATAAGCAAATTATTTAAACAACATTTGTAGAGGACTGATTCTGTCCCATGCTTTTTGATCCATACTGTGCATCTGGAAAGTATTCACAGCGCTTCACTTTTTCCACATTTTGTTATGTTACAGCCTTATTCCAAATTTGAATAAATAATTTCATGTCCTCAAAATACTAAACACAATACTCCATAATGACAACGTAAAAAAAGTTTTTGGGAGATTTTTGCAAATTTATTAAAAATAAAAAAACAAAGAATTCACAGCCTTTGCCATGAAGCGTAAAATTAAGCTCAGGTGCATCCTGTTTCCACTGATCATCCTTGACATGTTCCTACAGCTTAATTGGAGTCCACCTGTGGTAAATTCAGTTGATTGGACATGATTTGGAAAGGCACACACCTGTCTATATAATATTGTCTATATAAGGTCCCACACTTGACAGTGCATGTCAGAGCAC
>JAVQJL010101059.1:0-36051 GCA_036024295.1 Nannoperca obscura | reverse complement strand
AGGGAGAGAGGGAGGGAGGGAGAGAGGGAGGGAGAGAGGGAGGGAGAGAGAGAGGGAGAGAGAGAGGGAGGGAGGGAGAGAGAGGGAGAGAGAGAGAGGGAGAGAGAGAGAGAGAGAGTCTCTAGTGGCGTGTAATCTAAAAGAAAATCCCTGTTTGCTCTCCAGGCAACTTTTTCATGAATTAACTAACTTACGACTAAGAGTTGAACTTGTTTAATATAACACTGCTTTGCTTTACTGCTTCAAAGATGTTTTAATCATTAAAATTAAGTTTTTTTTTTTTCTTTTTCCTTGTTATTCAATTATTTGACGTAGTTATCTTTGCATTTTTTGTGCAAAGAGGTTCTTAAAGCCAAATAGTATTTAATAGATTTTCCAAGCCTGTCTTTCTGGTTGTCAAAATTGCTCTCAGTGGGTCAAGTGCCAGTTTGGGGGAGTGAGTGAAAAAAGTGTTTAACAGCCTGAAAAGACTTTTGATTGTGCAGAGGGAGCAGCAGATAGGGCTGACTTATAAAACTTTAATTGATCTGTGAAAAGTGGAAGCTACTGCTGGCTCACATGTTCCAATGCTTAATTGCACGCCTGGTCTGAGCCCCTATGATCATTAAAAAATTGGTTCTTTTCCAGTGAAAATCACTGGATGACGCAGAATCAGTCATAAAAGCCTGGATTTTACTGCTGCAGCTTTATATGACAAGTTTCCCGGATCTGCATGGACTGGCAGCAGGTTTGCCAGGAGGGAGAAAAGCCCTTGTCGCATGCTTTCATAGTTTCACATTTCACATTTAAAACGTACATGTTCGTTCATTTCACAACTTTGACAGTCCACATCTGTCACTGTGCAGAAACACAAATATTTATAAAAGAACAAAAACTAAAAACTGATGCACTGTATGGTGAAAGTACTCATTGATGACTTTTTCTAGTTTTGTTTCTTGATCAGCTCATTCAAAAATTCTACAATTTTCAAGCCTCAGTGTTTCCCTCCTTACCTTATAAAGTTGATACAGGAAAATTGTTTGGAAATTAGTACACTCTTAAAACAGAAAGAAGGGGTATTCAGGGTATTGAAGGGTATTGTTTTAGTTTAACTTGTTAAAAATGAGTTTTATTCGAATTCAACCCACAAACTTTCATTGTGACCTAATAAACGTCTATGTTCTTACAAGCACATTTTTTAAATGTCATGTTGCAGCTCCAGCTAAAACCTGGGAAGCGGTAGTAGGCTTGGCAGTAGGCTAGATGGAGGCTAACAGAGGGAGAGAGCTTGATTGGAACCACTCGTGCTGTAATTTTGGGCCTAGTTAGCCTGCTGATTGCCAGTCCCTGTGTTTAGATAGTAAAACTGCAGTGGTGCTTTGACTAAAGACACCAGGATCTGTCCAGAGAGGAAAAGAAGGAGACACACATAGATGTGCTGAGGCAAACACCCACAAACAAATATATACAGAGTAAAGGGGGCTTGGTACTGAACCAGTCAAGCATATCGGTAGCACTGCATATTGAAAAGTATGGAGTCAAATGTTTGGTCAGATTTGTGATCTTTCTTATTCTGTGATCAGATTGTTCCCGATTTAAATCTAATTTGACCAATTGTGTGCTCTTTCATCAAAGCAAAGTTCTTGTATGTATTATCGCTTGAGAAGTTTGGTTTCTTTTGTTGAGTAAATTACCTTTGTAGCCCTCAAAATAAGATATTGAGAACAGTATTGTGTATTATCACTATGTAAACCCAGGAATCTTTTCAGCACTGATGTTCAAAAAGGTATATGTGCTGTTAGAAATCCCACATACACCACACAGCGAAGCAACTCACCGAGATGCATTTGCACATGTACATATGTAAACCTTCATTGTCCACAAAAAATACAGACACAGGAATTGGACTTAAAGCTTAAATGTTGTGTGCATCCACACACACACACACACACACACACACACACACACACACTTACACTTGTAGTGCTCATCATCACTTACTCATGTTGGATGTTGGTGGGATCCTTGAGCACAGGCACAATCATATTGTCAATCTGTGGATGTGACAATAATGATAGCTGACGAGGGTAACCATGTCAGTGATAGACATAGCCATTACTTGTAAGATGAGTCGTGGCAGAAAATAATGACTGCGATGGGATTGAGAACTTTTCCCATCAAGAACTTGGCTAACCTAATCTTCTCTTCTCCTGTCTGGCTCTTCTCGCGTAGGCTACTGGAAAATCTGTAGCTGAAGGCCATCAGATGGAAAAGTATTCTTTACTGAGGACCCCCCCCAAGTTATCTCATTTCACAGTGTGGTTTTCTAAGGGTTTAGAGGTTTGAAGATTGAAGTGGGGTGTTTTTTTTGTAATTTAGAGTCAAGAAGTCATTGGATGCGTAGTGTCTACTGAGGATGCAGATATAACACAGAGCCCTCTCATTCATTTGAATGGAGCCAATCCACTGGCGCAAAGGGGGTGCCAACGCTCAAGAGTCCAGCAAAACAATGCACGATTGTCCAGCAAAAAAGTTGAACATGGCTGAACTTTTGCTGCATCACAACTTAATTCAGCAAGGCGCTGTGTTGACCAATCAAATCCATGACCTCCATGGTGTAATATGAAAATTGTACCAATCAAATCCATGACCTCCATGGTGTAATATGAAAATTGTATGTTATGTTTATGTTAAATATATACCTGCCTATTAACAGTCAATTTGGTATATGTGTTTTTTCTCGTAGATGACAATGAGCCAGTAGACAGCATGTACGACACAGAGGCTGACCTCCTGGGTTTAGCGGCTGGCGGCGGAGGCGGTGCCGACAGCCCAGAAGATGACGCAGAAGACGGCATCATCAACATGTCCCCACTGCCCTCACCAACTCCTTCCCATCCAAATAACAACCACCACCACCTGCTGCACCCCCACATCTATGCCACCCACCACCACCACCTTCACAACAACAGCAACAGCAGCAGCAATGACCAGGACTTCACCACACCCAAGGAGGGCTCACCCTATGAAGCACCTGTCTACATTCCAGACGACATTCCCATTCCCAGCGAACTGGAGCTGCGGGAGTCCTCTGTGCCCGGTGCCGGTCTGGGCGTTTGGGCCAAAACCTGTATTGGTGCTGGCGAGAGGTTTGGTCTGCATAGCACGCTGCATCATGGGGCCACGGGAAAAGACAGCTCCTTCGGATGGGAGGTAGGAACCTGCCCGGCTTCTTTGTTTTTTTTACTGTCTATCACTTTTGACTTACATATTTTGTGGCACAAACACAAGTGTGCAGTAAGAGTGATGGCCAAAATGAAGCGACACTGAAGAGGGTAAATGGATGAATGAGCAGCTCTCCATTCACGCATTTACATTTCTAGCCATCAGTCTTCACAGGCAATCTCATCATCAGCCAAGATGCCCATTCCATTTGCATCCCCGCTATGATTGGACCTCATCTTTGATTCTGCACATACACACACAAACGTAACACACTCGTCCAGAATTGCAGCAGCACAGCTATGTCAGATGGAAAAATCTGGCTGATTAGTGGAGGTATCAGCTTTTCTGGGCGTTGGTCCGAGTGAGCACACTCATTTGGTCACGCCACCCGATATGGAAATGGAAGAAGCATGGCCCAGTGCGGTGGCGGCATATTGAACTATTAATTTTCATTTCAACATGACATTAGAGGATATTGAAGTTGTTTCAGTAAGCTCATTAGGGAAAAAAAAGAAACTCCTGATCTCTGTCTCTCTCTCTGTCTCTCTCTCTCTCTCTCTCTCTCTCTCTCTCTGTGTGTCTCCCTTTCTCTCCTTCTCATATGCCTAATGAAGATGAACTATCCTGGCCTGCTTTTCATTTCACTGACTCCTTGACTCTTCATTTTTAGGGGGCCAGTCATTCACATTTAATCACATCTAACATTACATTTGTATGTACTGTAATAAGGAATAGAGACTTTGACAAGTTAATCATTGGAACACCATGTTGGAAAAGGCATGATGTGCTTGAATTAAACACCACCAGCTCATGTACACAGTTGCAATTTAAACATTCTTATAGATGCATCACATCTCATATTTTGGACTATTATCAGATGAGCAATGACACTGCTACTGATGTAGTTTTAAGAAGTTGACTTTTAAGCAGAGTTAAGTTACCTTTTTTCAGAGTAGAACTAGTGTTATAGGAGCAGGAATAATTATTTCATTAAAGCAGGTTGTACAAAGTTTTTCAACATTGTACTTGTCATTAAGTTAAAGTTTGAAGAAATTGGAGAATATAAGTTTAGAATGGAAGGCTTTGCTATTAGTAGTTAGTAGTATTATATTCTCAAAGCATTTGTCTATTTTCTTCACAGTTTCTCTTAAAAGACATATTGTAAATATAATATAACTGAAAAACTGAAGTAATTCATGAATTCCTCATTGACAAAACTTTAAAGGAATCTCTCAGGGTTCCCTTAACATGTTCAGTCTGAAGATCTCCTGGTGGTTTCCACTAAAGCCTTCATTTCTTTTTTCCACCCTGTTTTCTTCTCAACAGTTGTAGGAGCATGCAGGCGATTAGAGCACACAGGCACACGCTATGTGGCAGTGTGCCAGGCTGAACATTTTCTTTTTTAAAGTTCATATTATGACTAGCCATTCGGGGTGCAAAGGGCACCTCTCCAAAAGCTACACTCTCCCTGTAGCTCTCATGTTTTCTCTCTTTTTCTTCCTCCTTCCTTTTTTCTCCCCAGACACCCGACTAATGCATATTCATCAGCTAAGCTGTAGCTCTCTGGCTTGTAGGAAAAAAGGCCACCTTCAGCTCTAAAGAGATGCATTCACACATGTGCTCACACAAATGTCTTGGCATAGACACACAAACTTCCCTGCGAAGGGAGAGACTCAGCATATTGTTTCACTTTTAAGATGTGTCGTTTATTGGCCATTTAAAATGAAGATGAAGTTTAATAAACCACCTGGTAAGGTACAGTACACAGTCCAGATTCTACCACTGACTGTGGCACATTTTTGGAAGTTTTGTTTATGAGCAGTGCAATCTTTTCAGATCAACTAGCATGTTACCAATTTTGTGAAGGTAAAATCTTTGGTCTTTGCCTCCCAACCTGTCAAAAAGAGAAAGACAGATCCGTCTTCTCTTCCTTCGCCTCCTGAATGGTCATTGGAGGACTCACTCTGGCTTATGCAGTATTATTTTTTTAAGATATCCTGTCTGGTTTGGGGCTGCAAGCCTTTGGGGCTCTCCTCTCCCAGACTCTTATCACGGATAGTCATAACAGTCAGCCTGTTGATAATCATCAACAGACTCCCCTAGGAGACCCATACACCCCGTTCTCCCCTCTTTTACCATCTTGCCCTCTACTCATCTACTGCCTCTGGTCTTAGACAAATAGACAGGCGAGGGAGCGACAAAAGTATAGCTGAGTAAAGAAACATGGTAAAAGAAATGAGAGAGAAACAATGATTAATGGGTATAGATAGAGTAAGAAAAGAAGATGCAATAAAACATGTCTTACAGCATCAGAAAACTCTTGAGGAGTCTAATACTGTTCATGGATATTCTGTGAATGTGTGTGTTACACCGGCCCCCTGCCAAAACAGGGGGATGTGTTATGAGAGATAATAAGTGAAGTCATCTGAGATCTCTGTGGTGTAAATATGATCATATCTAACCAAAGGCCTCATACATGTAGGCTGAACGCTTCATGGTAGGAAGACAAAATTGGATTAACTGCTGAATTTAGTTATCAGAGTGATTAGTTTAACTGTGCTTCCACTTTATAATTACTTGCAATACAGTCTTGCTGATGTTGGATGAAAACCTTTACTTCCCAAAATACTCCTAAGAGCTGAACAGCCTTGCTTTCTTCTTCATGACCACCATTTTAAGTTGATTTAATCATCTTAAAATCAGGGTGTAGACTATACTGTATTTGTAGTCCAATAAGCTCTAAAAACATGAAATCACCAAAAAAGTCTTTACTCATCAACAATGATATATGCCATTTACAGTAGTACATTCAAATCCAAAACAGTTTAACTACACTGACTGCATTTTTGTGGATTTTGTACTAAGACTGGCAATAACTCATTATGTTGGCTTTGCAAGTACCGCGGTCTGCCAGCGAAGCCAAACAGCTCTAACAATCACATGGCGGATGCTGTAGTGGTGTCTGGATATGTGAGTGGAAGTGTAGATTGGTGGAGATAAACAGAGAGAGTAATAGAAAGAGTGAAAGAGAAAGAAGAAAGAGGAAGGCAGAGAGGAAGCCTACTATTGTCTGTCCCGCGGCGCTGGGGACTGGAAGAGGTGTTAACTCAGACTCATTTCAGTGAGACGGACAGCTCAATCTAAGAGCTGCTTCGCTGCAGGCCATGGCCATTCTCTTCTGTCTCAGACTCCCTCTCTGGGCCAGCACCGAGTCATCCATTTAAAAACCATTATGCTCCCCCTTTAGCACAACATGATAGAACGGCAGGGCCCCAGGTCTACTATGTGTGTGTGTGTGTGTGTCTCTGGTTGTGTGTGTGTAGGGCTGCCAACCCCTCAGGATAGGAAGGCCTAAACAAGCAGAGTGAGGCAAGGCCCTCAGAGAGTCCAGCGTGGGGATCTGCTGTCAGAGTGACTGCTGCTATTATCTGGCCGGTAGAGTGACCTGACTTGCCTATTGATAGAGTCATGTCACCAAACAATGGCTGGGGGTATTGTGCTCTTCACTGACTGGCATTGAATGGACTCACTGATCTAAGTCCCTTGGGTGTTCAGATGGCAGGAGGGAGTGCAACACATGTGTGGATGTGTTTGGAGGAAGTGGTACATGCTAATAGAAACAAACGGGTCTGTGAGCAACATTAAATCTATCCTGCAGTAACAACATTGATCCTTAGAGGAAAAACAGAAGAAAATCAAATCGATCAGTTATGTCTATATTCAAGAACATTCGTGAAAACAAACAAATGGTATGGCCAAGCCCTCTCAAAGCGTTATTAATTGTGTTTACTCTCACTTCTCCTTACCCTATGACCACTAGGCGTGTCCTTGCACCTCTGAATCATGGCTTTTGAAACTCCCCCAGCACCTATTAGCCTTGTCTTCTCTCACTATCTTTTGTTTCTCCAGCTTCACTGTTTGCTATATTGCAAAGTTCTTGCTTGAAGGTCAAGGCACATCAGGTGTTGCAGCACGATTGCACCAACTGTGAGAAGAATGAGTCACTAGCTTGACAGTTTTGGATTTACTGGCTACTAAACTTGTAATTACCAATCTCAGTCTTCTGCCATTGTCACTTTATAGAATATAAATGATACACAGCATGATACCTTCAGGGTATGGTATATTCTGATCCATTATAAGGGGTATATAGGAAGGACATATTGTGCATTTTGATTGTAGGGATGTGCTGTGATGTAGCCCCTTTGGAGGCCAAGGTCAACACAAACACTTTTCACGCAAACATGTATCATAGAATCCATGTCAGCCCTGCAGCCATATTTGTCTCTTTTCAGCAGTGGACCTTGGGATGACTTTGTTGCCAAGCAAACTTATTTTTCTTTGTCCCTCATTCTTTTTCTGTTTACTTTTTGTGGGGTGATTTTCCATATCAGTATCATTCATCCAGTAATGTTTGGAAAGAGGTGAAAAGTATGCTAGCTCTTCTGTTTACCCCGTTATTGACTTAGTGATAGGCTAAGACATCTGGCGGGCACTCTCATTTCGCTGAGGTTCTACGTGACAGATACCCATCCGGCCATGGCATCATGCATCTCCCTCACCCTCTGTCAGGCACTTAATCTCCATCTTGATAGTACGCGTTTCACACTGACGCTGTACTCCTTTTGTTCTCGACCTAATCGCTGAGCTAAGCTAACGTCCTTGTCTCCAAACTTTAGGGAGAAGAAGTCCTGGCGCACCCTGACACTTATCTGTCCTGACCCACCTCTCGCCTCCTAAAGTGTTTGCTCGCCTTTTGTGTTTTACCTGAGGAGGGCGGATGGCCAAGTTCTTATGCTGCAAGATATCCCTATAGGGCATTCAAGGTGCAGCTTGGAACTTGTCTGATCTGTTTACCTTCTCCAGAAAGGTGTTCCTTATCTTGATGCTTGGCCCTTAAGGTGACTGGTACCAAACTGATAGTGCAGAAACTCTGTGGGACTGCCAGGTCAGAAGACAGTAGTCACACCAAGTGAATGGATAGTATGAGAAAGAGTTAGAAAGAGTGAGATAAAGAGAGAGAGAGAGAAAGAGAGTTATTTCCGGCTTGATTTGACTAATGTGCTTTCCAGTGTTCTCGTGTTGACAGTCGTGTTCTGCCACTTCAATTATGAGTGTTGGTTAAGGTCAGAGAAAGTAAGCATTCACTAAGCATAACACAGGAATCCATTTGTTCTTCATCCAGTTTTAGACACTCAGCCCTAACATTACTTCTAGTTAACTTGAACCCTACTGTGTAGATTATTGTATAGCATGAGTGAAACTCTTCACTTAAATGGAGTCATTATCATGTCTTTAAGTAATCAAATCAGGACCATACGTTGATGAACTGAGAGTACTTCTTCTTAAAGCCACAACAGGAAAAACAGCAGGACTTCTTAGTTTTACCTCCTCCGATCTGGTTTCATTGGAAAGTAGAGGATAATTGTATATTAAAGGGTCAGTTCGCCTGAATCGCACACCCAAAAAAAACAACAACACATTTTTCCACTTAGCCATTGTACTATCTAGTTATGGAGTTAGTTTTGAAATATGCAACACTGAGAGTTCTGCTGCCATCCTTACACAACAGATATAGATAGTGAATAGAAATGCTTTTTTGGTGCAAAAAACATTAAAATGTTTAAGAAAAACACATTTCTCAAAACTGAAGAAAACTGAAAACTGTCTACAAAAACAATGTATTGCTGCCTACATACATAAAGTATTCAGATTTTACATCAGTGCTGTGATCGAATCTTTTAACAAAGTGAATCCTTTAAGATTAAGACTAACTGCATATTTTCATGATTGATTATATGAAATGATGTGTTAATGTAAGGAGTTACATTGGCACATGTGCGTATAGTCCCACATGGTAATGAAAAGGATATCAAAGCTGTGGTTTCTAATAACAGTATTGACCAACACTATGCGGTTTTCTGTCATCATTATTTGACTTTGACAGAAACCCCAAGTTTACACATGGAGCAAAAACACCAGAGAGAGAGCGTAACACCACAAGTCTGGGGCCTGGTTGCTGTAAAATCTTCCATTCACGTTCATTTTATGTAGGTTTTAAACATGCCATTAGCCAATTTAATCCAATTTTCCCAGCTTTCGGAGCACTCCAGTGGAACAGATTACATCTAATATTAAACATATGGTCGGCGTTGCCCCTAGAAACACCACAGCAGTACTGTTTTTTTTTTGGTTTTTAAGAAAGCTGTTAAAGACAAGCCTCCTGTGTCCCAGTGCAAACCATTGTCAATTATCTTCAATGAACACGGTAATTGATAACGAGGAAGCAGGGCAGCAAATTAAATGTCAGGTTTGATTAGAAGCCTGATACCTTATCATTTGTTCATAACTCGTTACCAACATCTGTTAATTAGTTAATAAATTAATCTGTAGGGCTCAGATGAAAGGTGCACAGGCTCCCGACGAAGTACATGGGGCAAAGTCATCCATCTTTGAAGAGAGTGGAACTTGACAAATATTGTCCCTGGGATTTGGGCTGTTATTACTTGGTCATTGGTTTCAGACCTCAGCCACTCCGGCCAACCATTCTCAATGGACCCTCTTGTTTGCCCGAATAACCCCCCCACACCCAGTCTCCTCACGCATCTCTACCACAATGCTATCCTTTATTTCATGAGGTTTCTCTTAGTAGAGGTGCTTTAAACATTAATTTAAAAACCCTCACTTTGGCCCATCAGTCCTATGTGGTGAAGCGCAGGCAAATCCTGTCCAATCCCCCTCTCCCCCTCTCTTTCACTATGTCTCTAGTGAAACCCCATTGTTCATCATTGCCCTGATGAATAGCCCCATCAGTTAGGGCCTCGGGTCATGAGCAGACTATGACACTGCTCTTTGCCACAATGGAAGATGATAACATTTGTCAAATGCTGTTTATTTTGGTGATTAGATTTACGCAGTTATGTAGACATCCCCTTTTCTGCCTTCCCAGCTCTTGCTGCTAGGCTGATGTTTTTTAAATAGTTATGAAACAAGGCTCATCCCAGTTCAGCTCTGATGTTTCCGTTTTGTCAGATATCTGTGTAAGTGTCTAAAAGCATATAGGTGCGAGCCGGCCTATGTAAGACCTCTGCTAGTCACAGATCTTTCATCCATTTTCACACACTTTTCCTTTCTCCCTCACTTTAAATCTCAATCCCTTATGCTGCTTAACATTGCTGTGACTCAAGCAGGAGGTGGTGACCTATTAATCAGGTTCCCGTGGCTGTTGTGATTGCCATTTTCCATAATCAGATACACAACACGGCCCAAAAGCCTCGGCTGTAGAAATACTTATCCAGTTAACTCCTTACAGTTCTTGTGTTGTACTGTAGACCTCGATCCATAAGTCTTGAGCCCAGGAGGAAACTGCAGCACACAGCTGTGCCTTTTAATTACTTTTTATTAGGTATAGGGACTAACATTTCAGCACAGTGTGTCTTTGTCAGAGTCAAACAGTCACGGCAGTATAAAGGGCCCTCATAAGCATATGATTGGTTCTAGAAGGAGAGGGAGGACTCTTACTAACCAATCGTTATTAATGTCTAAAAGTTCAGGTAACCTTCCCATTCTCTGTTTTTTACAAGTTTTTCTTTCTTTTTAAAAGCTCAGTATTAATGTACTGTGTGTTTGGGTGTGTATATAATATAATGTGGTTCTACACAAACATGTACAGGCATAAAAACTGGGGACACACATACATCCACAAACATAAAGAGACACAGGCAGACAGGAAAAAGACATTCTCCCATGTTATTCTTTCCTCTGCTCGGTCATTTAGAATAACAGGGTAGAGTGAGAAGCAAAGCACGATGACGACATTAGATCCAAAAACAGTGTTGAATTGTTGAAGTGTCGAACACGCCGGCACGTCTTTACTTTGGAAAGTCTCCGGAATCGCTCGAGTGATTTTTGCTCATTTTCTCCACCACTGTCATTGGGAGCGAGACCTGGAGACTTGTCTGCATGAGACAACAAGAAGGTTTTGACAGTCAAGATTTGTAGAGTCGTTCTTACGTGTGTGTGTGTGTGTGTGTGTGTGTGTGTATCTATATCTTAATTTAGTACTAGTGCTTGTGTCAAGATGACAAATAACAGTTTAAACAGATGTTTCCCAGATATTTCATTAATGAGATGTCGTTGCCTCATTCAATTTTGTTTGCATTATTCTGCACATGAGTCACTGTGACGGTGAATTTTGATGTTCAATCACTGTTATTGAGCATAAAATAATTATTTGATCACACCTCAAGAATTACATAACATGTTAAGCAAGTGATGACTTCAACACAGCTTGTGTTATACATATACAGCTAGACTTTTACTTACATGTAGGTGTGAAAGAGACCGATGATCTGAAGTAGTGTAGATGAAACATCTTTAAGGGTAAAAGTCCAGTAAAATGGCTGTTTACTAGAATACTGCATTGTTACTGCTGAACCCTTAAGAGGGGTTGATATACAGTCCCTGTTAACTTCTTACAATGACTTTCACAAGTCAAAATACAATTTGCAGTGTCAGGAATGTCACTGACAGATGACATTAACATGCAAACAAGCAAGTATACAAATGAATGAGCAAGCAAACACTTTATTCTCAACCACGGGGAACAATAAGTTTGGTTGTCCTGGAAGAAAGGGAAGGTGAGAGGGGCTAACTTGATTTTTGCAAATCTTCTTAATGGTCAGAGCAGTGCACTGCAAGCCTCTCAGTCACTCTGTCCTCTTTAAATGTCATATGATTCTGCTCTGTGTCACTCTTTCTGGTGAGGAGGTGAGCTGATGTTGGTGCAGCTGGTACGCAACGGTACCACAGAAGGGTGGAAAAAAGAAAACTGTTCTAGTTCTCTGAGGCTCTTAAACCTGAGCCATGTGACACAGAAGTTAAACCAAACAACAGAACAAAAGCATTGTCACATTGTGCGAGATGTGCACATGGCCCCCGCCCTTACCTGTAGATCGTATTAGTGTTAAAATGATATATTGGACTATTATCTCGTTATGATCTTGTTACTATCTTCCTGTATACCAAATCCTTGTTTTTCTTCCACTTCTGTAAGTTGCCTTGTAACGTGCCATTCTTAATTATTTAGTAGTTGAGATCAAATACTAGACACCCTGGTAATAATGAAATTAGTGTTTCTGGCGACAAAGCCTGCTCCCCTCTGCTGGCCAAGAGCTTACAATGACACTCTGTGAACAAGTTCTAAGTGCTGTGATGTTGTTTATTCAGTGAGGGAGAGAGAGGCAGACATTCTAGTACAAGTGTAGAACAACATACAAGTGTACGTTTATAAGAGCACACCGACAAACACACAGTGCACACACAAGCACGGTGCCTACCAGACTATTCGAGCATTTCAAGTCTTTTTCCCAACCCCTCTTCTTCTTCCTCTCCTGTGAAGTGGGGGATGCGTGTCAGGATTCACCACCACTTTCTGTCTTTACACCACTTTCCGTTTCCTATCTATCCTATGTTTTGTAATCTCTTTACCTCTGTTCTTTTACACTTGCACATATATGACCGAATCACACACACACTGAACACACTGAACGTCTCCTCTCTAACATTCACATGATGGATCACCACAGGGCCTTCTGAGCATCCTTCACAGTCTTGTGTTCAGCTGCACACTTATATACAAACATCTTAATGTTCCGTTACAGTGCTTGCAGATAGTTGACTTTGATCTCTTTTCATGACAAAATACAGAGCATGTGCTTTAATTATACCCAGATCACACACTCAAATATTTTCTTTTGTAATTCATTGATTTAAAATAAAGCCCCTCTCTCAACCTTAGGTGCCCTCCCTTTCTATTTCTCCTCCCCTTTTTTTCTTTTTGCTGCCGCCTCCTCTTTTCCTTGCCTCCGGGGTCCCAGTGCTTCTAATTCGGCCTTATCAGCGAAGTAATTTAGCTGCCACAGCTTGGGTTTCTGTTGCGCGGCAAGCGGCCCCATTGTCCTGCCCTGCTGTTGCTGAGATAAACCCTCAGATTGAACAAAGTCCGCGCTGACCTTTACAAACTCCCAAATCTCGCTCCGTACACCCCTCCAACACAGATTCTCTCTGCCTCAAGCTCCTTTCTTCGGGTGGGGGGGCTTGGGGCACATCAAGTGGGAGGGAGAAGGCAAATGAGTGTGTGCGCATGTGTTTGTGTGTGAAAGAGTGAGAGTGTGTGAGGTCAGGGTGGATTGAGTGAGCGTGAGATGGACAGGGGAGAGGGATTAAGATGGCTGACTTAGCTTGTCTATATTTCCAATGGCACTTTGCTCTCAGAGGGAAACCGAGGAAGAAAAGTGCACTGCAAGCAAAGCATTCAAGTGTGAATTTTTCTGTCTCCTTCAGACTGCTCCTTCAGACTGCTGGAGAAGGCTTTTGTGAGCCACTTTCTCTGACTTTTCTGCCTTCAACATTTAACCAGAAATATGATTTCTTTGCCGTAAGAGTAAAAGACAGCTAGTGTCTTAGTTCCTCGTACTTGCTGTTGATGTCCCTAGAACAGCTCATTGAGAGAATCCTGACAAAAGCTCCGCTGAACCCCTCGTCGTACCTCCATTGTTATCTGTCATGTCCCTCATTCCTTGGCACAAGGCCTAAGAGGAGTCTGTCGGAATTGTTGCTTTGACACACAGTGAAAAAGCTAGAGAGAAACGGTTGAAGCCAAGTGGCTTGTGGGTGGACGGGGTGGGGGTCGATGCTGTGATGCCGAGGAGGTTTGGGGCACAATGCAATAGGAGTACCCTCTCCATTGTGAACCACTGTCATCCTTCAGAAGCCACTCGACTAGCACTCCATGCCTCAAATCCTCTCTGCTCTCTATTCTAGCCGTCTGTTGGTCAGGCGGGGAACCTCATCAAAAGGTCTTGGAGTTTGGGATTGAGACGGAGTGGGTGGAGGGAGGATGGTGGAGAAGAGGGGAGGAAAGAAGTGTTGTTAGTGTAAAGTTGGGGTGGTGTGTGTATGTGTGTGGAGGGCGTGGGATGTGGTGAGTGACAGGGCCCTAAGTTCAGGCGTGGGCTTCCGAGTCAGTGATGGAGAATTGACAAGAATCTGCATCACTCCATCGGTAAGGGTGGCCCTGTGTTCATCCCTCCATCCATCCCTCCTCCTTCCCACCTCCCTCCACCCACCACCACCTGCCTGCAAGCCACCACCAGTGTTCCCAGGGAGATGAGCGCCACGGAGAAGAAGGCCCACAAGGGATTAACTTTTCACATGGCTGGGAGTCCTCGTCTCAAAAGACCTGACAACCCCAGACGGCTTGATTAAAAAAGAAAAGAAGAGAAGAGAAGAGGAAAGGAGGGAGGGAGGGCACAGGAGGAGGAGAAGAGGGGGAATTCTTCACATGATGGCCCTGAGAGAGGGATTTTGGATATTGGGTGTCTTTTTTTTCCCTTCGTCCAAAGCCCCCATGTCTTGGTTGAGAATGAGCAAATTGTTCCTCCTGTTCTCTCTGCAGTCCCTGTTTTGCCCGACCTAAAGATGTGGGTGGGCATCAGCACACATTTTTGACTCCTCACAGGAAACCTAGAGATGTCCTCTAGTTTAAAAGGAAAAAAAAAGTCATGGTGGAAGTCGTGGCTTTTGATTACACTTTTCATCAGGTTTTTCTTCAAAAGCTGAGAATACTGTGTCATCAATTCCAATTTTCTACAATCATATAATAATATCATGATCTTTTATTTATTCATTTGCCATTAATGTATTATCAAAAGCCCTCCGTTGTTCTGTGTATGTCAGCATTGCATTACAGTAAAGGAAGACATTGGCAGAGAAAGTCGGCGAACCGTTGCCGGCTTAAAGTTCTAGTATTCAAGTGGCAAGGCGCCCTATTTCCCCTCACTCTATCCCAGATAAATTGGGCCTCTCAGGTTTGTCTGTGAGAAAGAGAGGACAAAAATCAAAACAAACGCTCCCACTGAAGTGAAGATGGGAGTAGGGGTAGGCTTTCCTCTCTGGCTAGCGGATCAGCAACTCAACCTAGCGGGACAGCGGGCCACTTAATACCTCCCATCTTGTCCAGGTAACAGAGTGGCCCGACAGGGGGGTCAGGGAAGGTAGCAGGGTATCGTCTTACAGATCACCACTCACCCTCTGGCTTCCTCCACATGGCTCACTTACCCTCTTCTCATCTCCACTGCTTGGACACACTCACCTTCTCTTCCCACACCCCTCGGCCAGGATACAAACATCCATTGAGAACATTTTTCGTGGATGTTTACACCCAGTTTCTCCTCAGGTCCGCTGAGATGAACCATGATCTATATAAAGGCTTACCAACAACATATTAAGGATTTTAAAAAGTTTAGCTGCAAATGCCAGGCTTATTTCAAATAAACAAACACTAGAATCAGGTACGCAACCACCAGTTACTTCATTTGAGTTCAGCTTCATTGATTTCCATTGGGACAAAACAAAAGGTGAGAAGGCTTCAAGTGAGAATAAGGCAATAGATATATAGCACAGAAAGATACAAGCATTAAAAGGGAGGAAGGTAGTTAGGGGATAAAGATCGGTACATGCACAGAGAAAGCACATATGAAAAAATCTAATTTGGTTTGGTTAACTGTCATATAGTTAAAAGAGGAAATATGAAAGCACAAATGCAACCACAGCCATTATATGGAGTGTAATCTCTAAAAAAGTGGTTTGTCTGTTGAGTAACTTCTGCTGTCAACACAAGCAGTGTGAAGGACAAGAAACTTCATATCTAAAAGGTGACTAACACAGTCAATTAACCCTAATATCAGCCCCAATTTCTCATTAATCATGCTGCTTACCTCCCATATGGCCCCAGACTCCAAGGAGGCTCTGAACCTATTTGCTGTGCACTTGACCTTGCTGATGGACCCAGGGGAACGCATGAGTTGATTTCGGTCCTCCCAGATGTTGTGGGCCTTCTTTCCTGGTCTGAATAAACAGAGGAACTCACAGATAGACGAAAGAGCTCCGGTAATATTGCAATGACACACAGGTGGTTTGTGTTTTTCACTTAAAGAAACACACATCAACACAGAATAAATAAGAAGAAGAACAATGCACAGTAGACGCCCAGTGAAGGATAAGAAACAGTATTAAACTTATGATCATAATATATCGGCTTGTTGTTTGCATAGCCATCAGTGTCAAGTAGTGCTGAAAGATTAATTGATTTATTGATTAGTTGATCGATATAAAACCAATCAAAAATTCTGAAATTGGATGTGTGGTTGTCATTTATCAAGTAAAAATGCCAAACATTTAATGATTTCACCTTCTCAAATGTCGGCTGTTCAACCATTGGGCGGACAAAACAAAGAATTTGAAGATTTCACCTTGTGCTCTGGGAAATTATCAAAAGATTACTATTCAATTACATTTTGTGGACTAAACCAATGAATGGTAAACAGACTGTATTCAATTACATTTTGTGGACTAAACCAATGAATGGTAAACAGACTGTATTTGTATTGCAATTTTTTATCTCAACGGACAAAGTGCTTTACAATTTTCTTTTCATTCATCCATTCACACACACACACACCAAGATTCTGGCCTGCCTATGTAACTTGGAATTCAGTGTCTTGCTCAAGGACCCTTCATGTTGACAGGAGGAGCCAGGGATTGAACCACCAACAACCACAACCTGCTCTTCTTCCTGAGCCACAGCCACCCACTAATGAGTCAATACACTGAGAAAATCATCACCAGATTAACTGATAAAAAATAATTGTTCTTCTACTTAGTGTCCAAAAGTGGGAAGATAAAGGAAACCCATACTATGAACTTGTGGTTGATGCTAAGGGTATCTACAGATAAACAATAACACACACACACACATACACACACTACAGCATTTATTATTGTTGTATATGTTTCTGTGGTGTTATTTTATTATTTTTTGTTTATTTTTGGTACATTCACAACTGGATTGGCTAGGCTTCCATAAAGCCAGGTTGTGGAAGTATAGTCACATTTTAAAAGCATATCCAGTTTCACAGCATGGACAGTAGGCTGCACAGTGTATTAATGTGACAAAAAGTAACAAAAAGTATGTAAAGTATGTGATCTCTAATGATATCCACTCAAAGCTTGGACCCCTGCTATTCCTGAAGTGACAAAAGTGACAGAACTGATATGATATTCTGACTCATACTCTTCTGACCCTCGCACTAAATCAGTATCCAATCAGTATTTCTTTGTCTGAGCACTCCTTCCCTGCAGCACGGCTATCATTAAGTGACTCATTTAGGCCATCACAGGTAGGTCCACATCATAGCCTGCTGGTGGCTTTTAATGGGCAATGGAGTTATTTCTAGTGTAATGCATGCTGAAGTAGCTGAGGCTAATGTGACCCCTATAGTTTAGCACTGCATTAGTGCCAGAAGACCCAGCAGTGAGCCTTTAACCTGGGGACGACAGGGCCATGATTATGTTCACCGCAGGGTAGGCTTGGCCAGAGGACGCTCAGCTATACACACAAAGGGACACGCATACAATGACATATGTTGACGTTCGGCAATTATGGGCTTATATTTTTCACATGTTAGTTACATTTTATTCACTTTCTATTACTGAAGAGTTTCAGTTAGCTTGACAAATTTGAGATTGTATTCATTTCTTGAACTAGTGTCATGTTGATGAGCGCACATTCATTAGTTACACAATATGACATTTGTTTTATATTTTTCTTTTTAGATGGTTGATTCACCCAAAATGACAAAAAACAGTAGGGTTGAAAGGTATCATTTAACATTTCAACAGAAACTTCTCTTCCCAGAAAAGGTGTTTAGGGACTGTATACTCGGTATAAAGTAGTTACAATGAAAACAATTCAAAGCAAAGTCTGCAGATTATCAGGACAGTGTTTCTGAAAACAGATGTTGCTGTTTTTTAAATGTGATTTTTGAATGCTGTCAGCAAACGGAATTCTATTCACTTCCACTGAACTGGGGTGGAGGCAGAAATCTCAAAGATGGATATCTCTGAATCGGGTAAAAATAATCAAATACTATCTGCAAGGCTAGATAGAACTAGATGTGAATTTTTTCTTTCCTTTTGTGACAAAGGGTGACTGTCTGACTTCATCTAATGTTTAAATGCAATTGTTGAACATGCATCACGCATACACATCTAAAATGGTTCACACAAAATAGGCACACTTACTATACCTGCCCCATTTCCTTCCTCGCCACTATACCCGGCTCTACAGTTACCATGTTTACTGTCTTTATTCACTTACTGACTCTTTCTCTTACCGTCTCTTTTGCACACACACACACACACACACACACACACACAGGATCCAGTCGTATTTCAAGATAATTCTCTCTCCTCTCGTTCCTCTTGTCTCAGTATCCTGAGCCACTAGACACTGAATGGACCACAGGGAAAGCTGATCTCACAGACACATATTCACACACACACACACACACACACACACACACACACACAAATACATACACACAAAAAACTGCGTGTGGTCCCACCATTTCAGTCCTCATCATGTTTTCTAATGCTTCATCAGGTCCGAAGGTCAGGGTCTTGGACTTAAGACTAATCTTTTAAATTCCTCACTGTTTCAGTCCCTTTTGTCTCATCAGAAGTCACTCGCCCACCTTTGTCGCCTTCACTTCTACTGTTTCTTTTGTTTGCAAGATTTCACCACCGTGTGACTACAAAAGGTTTCGCTGTTTTCTTTCCCATCTTTCTCTCTGTGTCTCTCCTTCACTTTCTGTTTTCTTCGTTCTTTTCCTATTCCCCCTTTGCATAATTCAAATCAGAATCCCCATGTGAGCACCTTGCTCTTGACCTAGCTTAGAAAGCTTCTGATTGCTTTAATAGCAGTCCTTGGACCTGGAAGGTGGGCGTCTTTGAGGAACTCTTTTGAGAATGGTGTGTGTGTATGTGTGTGTGCAGTGTGTGTACAACCGAAGGGTGGTTGATTAGAACTGACCTCATGGGTGTCAGGAGAAAAAGAAGTACAAATATGCAAAGTGGATGTATGCGCTTGCATAATTGGGGCAGAGAGGAGTGCAGCGAGGTCAAGTAGAACAAATGGTCAGCAGAGTGAACTCAAAGTCTATAAAAAACACACTAACACTCACCACATATATATGTATGTTTAAGGGGCACTGGTCACTTTGAGGTTAGAAAAGTGAGGCTTTCGTGGAAAGAGTTGCCTGTTCCACTCCCCAGTCAGGGATGACCAACAGTAGAGGCCTGTGGTTTGTAGTGGGAAGCTCCCAAATTGAAATGAGTGTAAGCGTGCAAAGCATAACATTACTGAGAAAGAGCTTATGTGCTCTGTCGGCTTACCCTTGGCAAGTAAGATTTAAAATATCAGTTGGCATACACAAAAGTATAAACGCAAGCCGGCATGTTTTGCCAAAGAGGCACAAATGTGCACAAGGCTAAGTCCTTCAACAGTGGGATTGCCCTAGCATTAGTCAATGTCAGGCGCTCCAAAGTAAGGCCAGCTAAGGTTGGGGTGAGGCCTGGCAAACCCAAAGATTGAGTCTGAATTAGGCCCACCATTCAAAGCTACTGAAAGGAGTTCCTGAGCCTCCTTTTCTCTACCAGCAAATTGGGAGGAAATCTGGCTATTGTGCAGAGTTTTGAAGAGGCTGGTGGTGGGGAGGGGTGCACACTGTGCTTACCTATAGATGAGAGTGGAGACAAAGGATCCTGGGACATCCAGGAGAGGCTTTGAAATCCCTCTTGGCTGGAGACGGAGGCGGCCTGGAGTAGGTCCTGGTGTAGAAAAGGTCAAAAGAGCACAGACAACTAATAGAAGAGGATTTAACTTGAACATTTGCAAGGATGGGAAAGATAGGAAAAGATTCGAAAATTAGATTAACATCCTTTGAAAAAAAGTGACTGGAGCTCAAAAATCGTCAAAGAGTTATGGTACATATGGTACTTTTAACACGTGTTATAGCAGATTTTAAAGGTTTTTTTTTATATCAACATTCACTGTAGGCTTGAAAGGTGGCTCGTGGAAGTAGCCAGTTCTCCCCTGTGGTTAGCTTCACTCACAATTTGCCTGAGGAAAAAAAGTATCAAAATGTCCTTAGAAACACATCTCACATCACCATAATCCACTTTTTGCTCACCACTCGAACTATGAACCGTTGACACTGTTGATGTCAAGGCCTCTTTCTATGCCTGTAGGCTTATTTGCTTATAATAAACATATCCTAAAGAGTTATATGACTCATATATATATAACATTAAACACAAAATGCAGTATATTAATTTACAACTTACATACTCACTCAGGATTATTCAGAACAGATTTTCATTTTCTTACAATTTTATTTTCTCCTTGCAAATGCTGCTTATTACATTTACCCTTTCAATTTACATTTTCAGAATATTGCTGATGCTGCTAACCATACCAGCTGTTTCACAGCAAGTGTGTGTGTGTGTGTAATACAAGGCTTATGTTCTCAGCATTCAAACAATCATGTATGTAGAGATTTTCTTGCTGTACTAGTCTCATATGTGTTAAGGTGTCGCCAGTGCTATAAAAAAAAAAAGGGGCAGGCAGAAGGGTCAACTGTGATCAAAATACAACTTTAGAAGGCTAAAGAGAGTTCTGACTACTGCCGGTTTCATCCTTTTCCACGGAGCAGCTGAGCTTCTTAAGTGTGTGTGACAAACGGACAACAAAGCAAGTCCTAATGATGATGATGATGATGGTAGTCTTTTTGGAGCACTTTGATGGATGAGGATTGATGTGACCTACGCTGAATTGTGTGTGCTTACATGCGTTTTTGTGTATGAGGGAAGACAGACAATCCCTCAGGCTAAATAGTCAGGGTATCACTAGACACACACACACACACACACACACACACACACACACACACACACATTTTTTTGATGGGCAGTGTTATACAGCAGCTACCCTCTTCCTGATCAGCAGTGCAGCCCGGGGCTCTTCCGCAGTCTCTCACCCCTATGAGAGTCCAACTCCCCCCCCTGTCTGGCCTACTATACCAATGCAACCCCTCTCTTCTTATTTTCTCTCTTCTCGCTCTCTCTCTGTCTTTCTCTCTCTCATTAATCAATGTCAAGCCGTCCAACAACAAGGCTTGCATTCTTTCCCTGCCTGCCTCCTCGCTTCCTTGTATATGTCATTGTCCCCTGACCCTCCCCCTCCACCAACTCAGCGGCCACCATCATCCTTTCACATGGCCGCAGATCCTGAAACTTAGGCCCACACCACCAACATGAAAGGTTGCTCAGAGGCAGCATAAGGAAGAGAAAAAAGTGAGGAGGAGGCATTTCTCTCACTTCTGCCTTTTCTTCCTCCCTTTTCCTGCCTTCTTCTGGCCAGGGGAAGAAAGGGATTCCATAGTCGTTTACATAATTCATGGGACACACAGGAGAAAACGGGCCATTGAGTAGTAAAAAAAAAAAGTTTGGATGGAGCATTCATGGGGGGTGGAAGGATATGTATGCCAGTCTTTGTACCCCCGGACCCATCTTCCCTGCTTCTCTTCAGTCTTCACCACTGCCCACACACACAGTCATTGTCCCATGTTCGTCATTAACCTCTGGTATAAGTCGACCGCCTCTCTTCCTATCATGGCATGTCTCAGCGGCAAAGAAATAATTTCATCATGTCTTGGCAAACCAGGAAAAATCGATGTTTCGTGGCCTTTTTTTTTTTTTTTGCTGATGTGGAAATTGGAATGGACACCGCAGAGGCAAAAGTCATTAACCTGAATGTACTGTATCTCTCAAGGCAGAGAAAGGGAGAGGCAGGGCTTTGCTTAGATGAAATTAAACTAAATTATGGTATGGGGATGCTGACGTTAGGCATAAGGACTTATTTTCAGACTTGTTCACATGATATTCGTACACGTGAAACACTCGCATAAACACAGACCATAAAATCAGCACCTCCAGCAATTTCGAGATGTCCCACGGGCACTTGTCAGTTTACCGTTACTCCCGTGTGTCCGTTTCATTGTCACATGCCACATTTGCTCTTTCTTTCCATTCTGCATTTCCACTATTAACCTGTAAACAAGTAAAGCAAATCACAGACCATCCTATCACTAATACCCTGTTTAAACACTAAGTTGTCCACGTTTACATTGAATAATAAGACCACTTCTCGCATGAGCTCTTCTGCCTGCCGTTTGTTTACAAAGAAGCAGATTGTCTCCAAATCAGCAGTCATTTGCGAGGGGTGGGGGGGGGAGCATGTGCTTAAAAATCCTTTCTCTTTCTGCGTCCTCCGTCCCTGAGCATCTGTATGTATTTGTTGTACTAATGAACGGAACAAAAGTTTCCGGGGGCCCTGTGGAAGGGGGAGAACAGTTTGCAAGGGAGAACAGTCATAGGAAGGCTGAAGTGGAGTCCACTGAGTGGTCAATCTCTACGAGGTTGACAGTGAGAGAACAGAAGACAACGAGAGTGATGGAGACTTGACCCCCGCAACCTCTTCCCTCCTTTCTCTTGCCTTTTCCTCCAATCCCTCCTCAACCCTTCTCTTTAGATGATAGATGACCCTCCCTCTCATTCATGTCAAAAGCTCTCGCCCCCCCCCCCAGACCTCCAAAGTCACATGCCCGTTGTCTACGCATGTGCACATAACACACATGCACGCGCACGCCATGTACACACACTGTCACTGCCGTCTAGTCAATCTCCTCTTCAACCCAAAGACAATCAGTCTTTTTCATCTGCACCAGCGGTTACTGAGACTCTGACTCTCAACCTTACATGCAGACCCGCAGACCTTATCATAGACACACACATATACAAACACACACACACACACACACACACACACAGACACACACACACTATCACTTCCACTGAGACCTTTACCTCCAGGCAGCAGGTATGGATTTGTAAAGAGTTGGAGACAAATGAATGGATGGAAAGACGGATCAGAAGAGGGCAGGGGGAGAGGTAGAGGTAGAGAATGTGGAGTGCAGGACGGACACTGGGCAGTAAATTACTTTGCCAATCAATCTTCCCCCTGGGTAACCTTGATGAAAGCTGTCCAAACTTTCCCCCACTACCTTAAGTAACCCTCCTACAGATTGTCAGCAGAGGGCTGGAAAATAGGGTGGACAAACAAGTCGCAAGATTAAATGTTGCTGGGAGGAGAGAGGAAAGGAAAGTAAAAAACAGAGAGGACCGTAGGAAGCGGGTAGAGAAATTGGGAGGTCAAGTTCAGGAGAAAATGTGCGTGTGTGAAGGGAGTGCAGGGCTGAGTTTGGATTAAAGAACAGGGAGAGATGCTGTGGAGATGGAAACAGGCACTTACACAGTATAAAAAAATGGCAAACTGTTAAGGAAGCTTTGCACTGAGGAATGCATCCTATTTCTTCTCACTTTAGGTTCAGTAGCTTCAGACACACACACAAAAAAAAAACTAGGCTCATGAGTCTTCATGGGTGGCATGACAGGGTGACACGCTGTGACTTAAAACATGTGACACCTCCCAATTACAGCACAGCACAGTGCAGGGCTAAAGCTACGGCGATCTGCGGCTGCCTGAGGCACACAGAAACACACAGAAAGTAACTTTTTAACTAATTTCTTTTCATTTTTTTCTTTTTATCAACAGAGGCAACAAGTGGAGAACTCCCTGACCACACACGCATGCAAAACATGTATAATACACACAAACACATACACACAGCCACATGCACCCATAGAGCATTTCTCTTTTACACTTGTTTTCTGGCAAGTTTGAGAGAGTTTCTGCCCAGAACTGTGAAGGGAGAGTGAGGGCTGTTGGGAATGTTAATTTGGTAATTTGTTGTTTTATATAATCAGGGGAGGGATGATTGTGATGGTGGTGGTGCAGTGAGGGCAGCACACACAGTCTGTGTGTTTGGTGTCTGTTGGGGGGAGGTTGTGGTGGAGGGAGGGGGTAATGCTGGGTGACAAGGTCCAGCTCAGTGATGCAGATGACTCCCAACCAAGTTATTTTTCTACGAGAGAATTGGGAAAAAATACCATGACGGTCGGGGAGCAAGAAGCGCCCCATGCCCATAGAAGGTATTAAGATGTCTCTGACACATAGCTGCCCTCCTCCTCCTCCTCCTCCTTCTGCTCCCCATGTCTCTTACTCTCAGTCACTCTCTCTCACTCCTAAATCTGGGATGGTGGCCAAGTGCCACCAAGGACACTAAGGCTAATAAATCATCCTTGTTTCAACATCTGCCCAGTCCCAAAGGGCTGCCCACCGCCGCCACCCCACCCCTTGTGAAGATGGGTCCTTGGCTTTATTCCTCTTTCAGCATCCCTCAATACTCCCCCACTGACACCCCCTCCCTGACTGACAAAACATCTATTGTCCCATGCCCAAGTGAAGAAGAGACCCTCTTTTCCCTTTTGACAAAAGCCGTCTGAAGCCAAGATGGGGACTGCCAGCCGAGATGCCTGGGACCCGGCAGGGGTGCCCCCTCTCCCCCTTCAACTTTTCTCCCGCCTTCTGGTTCATCCATCCCTTGCTCTCGCTCTCTTTTTTGCTTTTAATACTCCCCTCCTGTGGGGGTCACTCACTCAGCTTGCCCCCACCCTTTTCATAGTGGCGAACTCTCAGCCTCACATAAAGACATCAAGTGACAGCAGTGAGAGAAAACAGCCAGATTTGGCAGAAAGAGATATTCGACATGGTTGTCAGTGGCCATTCTGCATGCCTTTTGTTCCCTTGGGTGTAGTTGAAATAGATAAATAAACAGTCATAGACTGAAAAGCCAGGATCAGAAGCTTGTCGCATTTATTCATATTGAACGGAGAAGAAAAAGAGGCAAAAACCTGCTGCTGCCAATTAAGAAGAATGAGACAAAACTCAGTTCACAGTGTTTAGATTTGTTTTCACGGTTGAGGCTAAAACTAAGCTATTCAGTGGCTTTTTGTGGTTTGCTCTAAAGATGACAGTAGGTCTTTAGCATTGTGGGTGTCTCGATGTGGCGGAGAAGATCTGGGAAGTTGTCTCTAGACTCATCAGTTAAGGAGCGCTCTCTCCAAGGTTACTCACAAGGCTTCATTTACTGTGAATGCACAGCCCTTTTTCCCAGCACCTCAAACTAACCCCCAACAACGGGGAGTACCGCCCATAACTGTGCATGGGCCAGCCTCCGGCCACATTCACAGGACTGTCAGCTTATAAAGAACAAAGTCACACCGCTTTGACTTGTCAAGATACTTTGAAGGTGATGCTTGCCACGACATTTAGCATTGCAACAAATGCAACAAAAACATCACATAAGATTTCAAAGCTCAATTTTTTTGGTGCAATTTTTAGGACAAAACAGATCCAGTAAATTAAATAAATGTCTTTCTTTTCTTTTTTTTTTGTATCTCCATACATTGCAGCTGTGCAGTTTTATTTTTTGCAAGAAAGTCACTATTTTCTTAGAGAAGAGATCCACTTTTTTTTTGCTTAACATAAACTAATTACTGGAGGGTTAAGCAAGTGGTAGTCAATGCCTCATTGTTGAACACTATTTTGTCACTTTTCAGTGTTTACTGGCAAGCTTCAAACCTTAACTTTATGCAAATGTTTTCATTTTGCTGAAACTACTCAAGCAGGCAAGAACATTTACCAACAAGGTCCTGTGATGAATTAGTCAATTAGTGTTAGTGGCATTTTTTGTTTCATATTTTATCCTGAATTATGCAGATGGAGTCACTGTAATTAATGCCTTTTTTTTCTTTTTTGTGGTTGGGTCATTATGCATGTAAATGTATTTGCCTCTAATTCAGAGCTTTTGCTGTTTCAGGATGGGAATACATCTCCACAAACGGTTCTTGGTAAACATTGTTTCCAGTATCCATTTTCAGAAAATACATTTTGTTCTTTTCAGGTTCCCTCAACATAGTGATAATCAAAGTAGATTTTGTATCAAATATCATTGAATAAAAATACTTTAAAAAAATCTGTAATCTAATTTTCCGCTCCCTGGCAAACCACATTCCTTCACAGCTCTTCTCTCCCCCTGCAAAACATTTAGATTTCCAATTAGCCCCTGAGAAGAATGGCTAATTTACCACAGCAAGCAGGCGCCTGATGTCTCAATCTGCCGGGTGTCAGCACTGTGAAAAGGAGTACTCTCATGTAGGCACACACACACACACACACACTTACAGAGACACACAAGCCCCAAAAGGAAAGCTTGCTATACTGAGCGTGAAGGGTGAGAAGAGATCACATCCAGCATGGGAGCAGAAGAAAATGTTAAGCCATTTTCTAAACATTTAATGCAAAGCAAATAAGAGATGTACTTTTTTTTTTTTTTATCTGTGAAGAGGGGTCTTATTGAGGCACTAGAGCGGCAGGACAGGCATCAGTTCAGTAGTGGCCCCAGATTGACTCATCTATGAGTGTACAGCCAGCCAGCTCCTCCATACAACACCCACATTGTCCGCTGTGCCAAGGAGCCAAAGCAGCACTCCACTCCTCAGGGGGTTGCCTGAGACGAACACATTATAGATACATGTTAGCCTTGGCCCGACCTTCTGTATACTGTGTGGAGCACTCAGTGGGAAGGAAACAGAGGGAGGAGATGAGAAATGAAATGCACATGGAAGTTATTGAAAGCTACAGAAGGGATAAGCCTTTCCTCAAAAAAGTCTCATAAAGAGAGCACTCCTATCACTTTTACATCTGCTGAATTGAAAATGCTGTGAAACTAGATATATTGTATCCAGACAGTGGGTGAGAAGGAGGGAGATAAAGGGAGAGAGATGCTATTTTGTGAGACAAGATGTCTGCAAGAATCCGTTGGCTTCACAAGCTGGTGGTTTTGGCTTTGGTTATCTGTTGGAATCCGTTCACTGGATCTTCCATCTTTTTCTATGTGTCTTATGAGGTCCCCTGCTCGTCCTGATGGAAAACCTCAAGCTGCAGCTCTAGCATGCTGTGTAATGGACTAACAAGTGGCCAAGCTACATCCCTCAGCCCTGATAGGGAGATGGAAAGAGAGATTCCTGTCTGGCTCCCAAAACCCAAACAACATTAGTGGCACTGTCCTATTTCTCCCATGCTCCCTTTCCCAGCCTGCTGTTAAACACACACAGTTCCCCACAAAATGTTGTTGTTTCAGCTTCTATCTCTCCACTGTCATTAACCAGAGGCAGGCTGACTGACACTCCCCTCTCTGTCTATGTGTCTGCAGCCAGTCCCTCATTCACTTAAGGCCAATCAGTGGCCACAGCCTTTATCTTGCCCAGGGCAGCCCTGTGATAACACTGTTAACAACAGTAAAGTGTGGTGCGAGGGAGCCACTGGAGCTGCCACTGTCAGGGTGAGTAAGTGAGGTCAAGGGCTTTTAACATCTGGTGACGTTGCACCAAATTCACCCCAGCTCCTCTTTATGCTCCCCATACTCCCATGCAATCTGTCTCTTCTTTCTCTCGGTTCAAACTCTTCTTTCGTCCATCTTTCGTCTTTTGTTCAAACGTCCATATTTTTTATCCCCTTCCCCTGTTCTTTGCTCTCCGATGTTAACATTGTGTGGGGAAAAAGGAAAAATCCTGATGGAGTTCAGCAGGACTGAGCGGGGCCTTCTCTCCCCACGTGCCTTAGGGAAAACACTGGTGTTATTTTAGAAATCACACTGTTAAAGATTAATGTGGGCCTGGAGGAGTGTGTCATCGTTCCTTAACGACAGGCCGAGACGCTGCATAAAGCCAGCACTGTATTCTGTCCCACAGCCCAAGGACAGATAAGTTTCCTCTCACCAAGCTCGCCCCTCACACTCCCTCCTCCTTTGTCCAATAACTTTCTCCCTAAGTCATCTATTACAACCACAGGGGCCAAAATGAGAGGAAATGTAATGAGTGAACGGCTCCAAAATCAGTTTCTTCCATGCTCCTAGTTTGTTTGGTCATTTTAATCTTTTTTGTTATTGAAATAGACAAACAATAGGCAAAGAATAGGTTACTTTCTGGCTTTGCAGATATAAAAACAACAAAAAAAGGGTCAAATGGGTGTTCGCAAACGTTTTCCATGCTGATTGCTCTAGTTAGATGACTAATGGAAAGTCCCGGCTGCAAGTTGTGACCATGCAACTCCCCCAATAAAGTCATCTGTCATCATCCAATGGACTGGCCAGACAGACAGACAGCTATAAACCAGGGTTCAGAGACCACGGCAGAGCATCCTATCTGTACATATCATACTTTTGTTATTCTAACAGCCAGGATGACGATGATAGCTCTACATTGAGAAATAAAACTGGTATCACTGACACCAATGAAGATAATACTTAGAAGGGTTTTTAACAGTTGCCGATGCCAATGATAAAGACCTGCGAGGTCTGATGAGTCTCAAGTCTGAGGTGTACAAATGGGACTTAGTATCCATTGCTGAAGGTTTTTGCTGATAACGGAAGCGCTCGATAAGCCAGGGAACATCAATCTTAGTGACAGAGATAGTCTCTGCTTCACACTAATAGGGTTGTAAAGGCCCTTCACCTCATATGGCCCAGCTAATAAACTCATTTGTGATGAGCCCGAAGGTCAACTGAATAGATATCCACCTTCACCTGCATATTAAATGTGGGTTTTGTCTTTGAAAAAGAGTATTTAGCAGTCCAACATACCTGTGATGGAGTGCTCAAAATTGTGATCTTTGGTATTGATGTAACAGTTGTTGGTTTATATGTCGTGAGAGAGATTGCACTTTGGAATAAAATGAGATACTTGACAGATATTAAAATTCTACATGGCATTGTCTTGCACCACAAAGTCCACAGTTACACACAGTTTTTCCATTCAGTGCCACAGGATAGCCAGCAGCATCATATCATCCCTTTTGCAACATCATTACCACACAGTCTTTTGAAGTCTGAGAACATCCCTGAAATTATCAAATTCAGTAACACTTCAACTCATCTTGGGTTTCGATGGCAAAAACATCAGACAATGGCCTTTGTACAAGGGAGTGGGACTGCTACATTATCTCCACTCAATTATATCTTCTGCGAAGAGTCCTCAAGGCCAAACCATAAAGAGTGAGGACAGAGGCTCCAAAGATGTAACTGTACATTGTCAAGCGATGGTTGACTCACAACCTGTTTTTACCATCCACTGCTGGTTTCATTCCAGGCACACAGACATCTTCACTACTGTTCAGCACACAGGACAGTAGTGAATCATGCGGTTGCAATGTCCTCGGACATTGTAGCCATCTAATCAATTTCATTAGCTGCATAAATCATGACAGCTTGACATTTATTGTGGAGGTGATGGGTTGATCCCGTGGACTTGCAGACAGCTCTTGTGGTGATAAATGTTGCTATCTCTTGAGAGCAAGAATAAATAGAGTGTGTGTACAGAAAGACAGAGGGAGGGTTAGAAAGAGAAAAATAAACTGGACACAGAGCACGAGAGCCCCAAAGTGGTTGCTGTGCAGGCAACAAATGTTAGACTGAGCGGATCAATGAGCGCAGAATGGTGGATGATTCAGTTACACAATGGGTTTGATTTATCATTTTGCAATGTTACCTTGGTGTTTCGAATTGTTGCTGCTCTTCAAATGAGTATTTTTTATATATTTTTCAGTACTTTAGAGTGTCTCACTTTGTAGTCACAGTTTTCTTTTCACGTAGATTGATTCACGTGGCAATTCTTTGTTGCAATAATAACTGTCAGCAAGTTACAATTTTTCCTTGTATTGTTCATTATTCTGTTGTTATAGTCTGTAAGATTTAAGCTTTTATGCCTTTATCTGAAATGTATTTAATTGTAAATGTACTTAATGACTGTTGGAAGAATGGAATTTTAAAACAACCAGTCATCATGATTCAGGGACCATTACATTCATTTGGCAATTATGTATATGTTTTTTTTTTTCTTTGCGTAAACCCAATGCAAAGTGTGTTCCTCTCTGACCACCATAGTGAAAGAAACCATTTGTAGCTAGTATCTCCAGACAATATCTTTTGGCAGTAACAGCTGCCTTAACTGCTCTGGCCTTTATACTTTTCTACCGTGTAAATAATCTGATTGGCCACCAAAAGAAATCACAAGGATAAACAGTGCACCGGTTACAGTCCATTTGTTATACACAAACGCTTTTTGTGTTTTTTTCCACAACATACTGAAAATAATACACATGCTAATAGCAGCTATTAGAACTATTAAGCTGCCGTTATTATTGTTGGTATTTATATCGTGTACGTGCTTCAGTCAGTGGTAATTGCGTTTGAATTCAACCATAAAAAGTTTTTTGATTTAAGGTTTTGACTTAACTTGTTGATGGCATTGTAGAATGTCAAATCAGTTATAAAATTCAGAAACACACTATTCTACGGTGCATCAGTAAAAGGAAGCGCAGTGTCGCAGTGTGTTTGTTGTGGTTTGTTGTGTTAAAACATATTAAAAAGAGTGCGTATTAAAACTGCAAACCCAGACTACCCATCAAATAAAGAGTGTCTTATGAACATAGGATCTGTTTACTCTCTCTTCAGCACACACCATTCATCTCTGTCCTACTGATGACCTAACATCTAAGCTCTACGTCTTCCCTGTAAACACAGAGGCCATAGCGATACAAAAAGACCACTGAGAGAGTAAAGATGGGCTAAAGAACTAAATGGATACTTCAGAAGAGTACAAAAGACAGAGGACCTGTGGGATGTGTTTGATAATTGATCTGTATAGCTGTTACTACTGTAATTATGTAATGGTTTTAGAATGTGTATAATTAGTTTGGTGCATCAAATCAAACTCATATATCCAAAGTGTCCTGCTGCACACAAACAAAAACACACTCATACCCCCTCAGCAGGAAATCCACGGTCAGGCCTTGTTTATTTATCTGCTGGAGAAATCTCATCAGCGAGTCACTCGGCGTGGCTTTGGCCTTCTCAAGCACCATCATCATCATCATCATCATCATCGTGTGTAGGGCTTGACCTCGGTGTAAACCCTCGGAGCCTTGAAGAAAGCCCCTGCTTGTCCCAGGCACCGACCCATATATACATGCACTTAGCCTCCAAGTCACTAGAGACTTTTCACTTCTATGTTTGGGCCCGCGCCCAAGCTCCTTGTATATGTGTGTGTGTATGTGTGTGTGGTCCAAAAATACAGAAAAGCCACAGGACGGATTTGCAGGAGGGATGTCTGACCGACTAACACGCACATGTACAGATACAAAATAAATGCACTCTGTTGTGCTAAAACTAGCTTCCTCAAAATGTTCCTTTCTCCTTATTTTGCTCCGTCTTGCACTCGTCTAACTTCTGTTCACATCCAGTCTCTCTGTTTGAGCCAGCTTGTCTTTCTTGTACATATATTGGATTTGAAGAAAGAGAGAGAGAGAGGAGAACTGACAAGCTACCAAAACCCCTCTGTTTATGTTGAAATATGCAAACAGTGTAAATATTTGGCCGGACCTCGATAAACGATATGCAATTTACTCGCCAGTTATCCGTCATCACATGACAATATCTCAGTGGCTGCTGTCCAGAAAAGCCCCTGACGCGATGAGAGATCCCTCTCTCTGTGTTTCCGTGTCCTCTCTACCTACCTAAAGGCATTCCTGGTTTGAATTAGGGATTCATATTGGCACTAGACAGAAGGACAGACAGTGTGGTCTGGTGTATGTTTCTAAATACACTAATTAAGTTTGCAAGAGGAAATGGATATATGAAACATATGACATTGCAGAGCTGGAAAGCCAATATCAGATTTATGTAGTGCATAAATGTAAACATTCATATATGCATAGGCTGCGTAGGCATCTTGTTCAGCTGAGGTATGGGAAATGAAAAGTATCCATGGCATGACCTTTGATTCGATCTATATGCCCTCAGGTCAAGACCCTAAATCTTCCTTCCATAACCCGCTGCTTGCTAAGAGGCAATATGTGTCATGGGAAGAATAGGAGACCATTAGAAATTAGGGAATATTATTTTTCTTCCTGCTGCCATGTATCGATAAACTGCAACCTTTATCAAAATGAAGAGGGACGACGTGATATATCATTATCTGAAAGGCATGCGACAGCAGCTGCCGATGCTGTGCAGGCAATCCTCTTAGGCCAAAAGGTAAGGTTATTTATTGGGCCTCAACCCTGAGGCTGTCACAACATCTGCTAGCAGAAGATCTATCGGCACACCCTTATTCACTTATGATTATTACTGATCATCTGCCCAAATGACTTATCAATAAAGCGGAGGCCAAGCAGTTAATTTATCTGCATGGTTCTGTCGATATAAAGTTCAGAGTCAACGGCCTTAAAAGGATAAAGGGCCTTGGACATCAGGTGATGGATTGTCGTACAAGGGCCCCATGAAAATATGACCCTTTTAATAAATTTGCGGAATCTTGCTCTCTTCCTCCTCCATCCACCTCCCTTTGCATTCTTCTGACTCTCTTTCCCAAGGTTCGTTGGGAAACCTCACCTCGTAACATCACTTTCCTACAATGACTTCAAACGCTGCATCTGTCAGATTTATGAATACAAAAATTTGAATTGTTCATTTGTACCAAGTGTATAATGAGTGGCACCTAGACCGTACATGTCTATGCAAGACCTGTGAATCATACAGGACATTGAAATGATGAGACAAGCCTGTCCGGAGTCAATGTAAACCCTGCCAAGATATTTCACTATGGCATTTTCTTCATAAATCACACAAAGACTCTTAGGACATGCGGGGTCAATGCTCGTTCTGTAAATATCAGCCGTTTGTATTTGACAAGTGGCCGTGACTTTCCAGAGTCGCACAATAGTTCGGAGTGTTTGCCTTCCAAATCTAACCTTTGTGCGCTAAGCTCTATCTCACCAACAGTTCTCAGTTCCGTCACAGGCCGCACCCTGCATAGACCCATCTGGATGTAGGGTTGGGTAACAGTGTTAGCTTTAGCGTGGTGTGATAAGTGTCAAGCTAATCTGATCGCTCCTCTTTCTTGCCATTCCTTTGGCGTCAATTCATTTTAATTCCTTCTACCAATGATTGTATCATTTTCTCACATTACGCTTCACAGTAAAGTGAAAATGGAGATAAGGAATCAAGCGGTGATTAGATTCATTATAGCCTTATCTATCAACTAAGACAGAGAAAGAAAGGGAACAAGAGAAAGAAAGTTTCCTATCAGCCCTCCCCTTGACGTTTGTCTTGGCCAAAGCACCTTAAATCTTCTGCTTATTAAAGTCATCATAAATATATTCCATCTGATGGATGCCCAGCTTCCTGGTATTTAGCAGTGCAAATGTCTACCCTGTTTCCTCCTCTCCTGCCTTAGTTTTCCAACCTCCCTACTAAGCTCTGTGCGCAACCTCATTGTTGAGGCATGTTTTTAAGAAATCATAGCTCTGGTCTTGTTTTGGGTCAACTGTCAAGGCTCCTATCTCTGGGAAGTCCCAAAATAGCCCCATTTTACACTCTTTGAAAGGACAAGCCAAAGAAAGGACTTGGAACTACAACCAGGCACCAACTGACTTGGTGCAGACTGAATCAGACGTGTATCCTTAGTCAAACAATTTTTAACAGATTCTGCCAGGAATGTGTAAAAGGTTCGTTATCATGGAGTTCTAATGATAGCAAGAGAAAAAACACTGGAGACTTGATAGCCCCACTTCTTTTTCTTCCCTTTTTGGGGCAGCCGTGGTGATTCATTGATTGTAAAGGGTTCCGATCAGATTTGCCAGTATCTGGGAGTCAGAGGAGTCAGATCCATTTGTTGAGATCATGTTTGACATGATAGTTAGCTCCTTTTTTAAAGGCTCCAGCAATGAGAAACAGAGCCTCCCCTCTCGTCTTTCTTTCTTTCTTGCTCTCTGACACAAATACACTTTCTCTGCAGTTTATTATTCAACACGACACACAGTGAAAGACCGCTTCCTCCACCATCCATACGTCAAAGAGATCAATAACCCATCCAGGTCAGTGCCACCACAATGAAATCCTATCAATGTGCCAAGAAGCTGCAAAAGTTCCCAATAAATGCATAGCACAACTTTCAATTTGTGGCTGTCTTGGTGTGGCTCTTGCAGCCAATGGGTTGTCAGTCAGGGCCCTGGTTCAAAAAGCCCTGAGGTTTGTTTGCTGCTGGTTCTTTTTGGAAACTTGTGGCTTTGTGACATCCGCAGCCATCCATTGGGCCATGTTGCTGTATTGCCTCATATTATCCAGAGTTGAGGAGAATTGTTTTTGGCAACAGAATGCTAACATTTTCCTACGGCGCAAACCTCCAAGTGGGGCCCTCTTCTTCTCCTCGCGCATGAAGATGATGATGAGCAAGCTTTGTAAGGTCCTCCTCTAGTTGCTATGGCTACTTACAAACTCTTCTCATTGGTGATTTCTATGACTAGAAGATTAATGTATGGGTGATTCTCTCAAGGTTGGACTTGAGCTTTATATTGGGCTTTATACAGAAAACCCCCTTGGGGCATTTCTGCTGTTTTTTTTACGTTAAATCAGTTCTGGAAATAAACTGAGCGGGATTTCGCTCTCTCATGTGTTTTAGGCTGTGACAGGTCTTATAAAAACAATGAGGCAGTGAGTGTCTCTCCCCACGTCGTGTTTTCTTTTGTCCGCTTGGTCATCATGGCATGTCAGTACGAATGGTGCTAAAGTGGTGTTGAAAAACTCCTGACTCTGTCCAATAACAAAAGCTGTGCTATGAAACACTAATAATGGTGGGGTTTTTCCTCCCGCCTAGTGTTAAAGCACACACCACAGACATGGTGAGAGACACATACACACACATTCAAACATACACAAACACACACATTTACGCATACCCCTAATGAGGGTCTGGACAGCTCTTGGTGGAAGGATTCTGCAGGTGGCTGCACTTTCATCAAGCCACGGCTGGATTTGTTTATGTTTGAGGTCATATGGGCCAGAGAGAAGTTTGTGTGCCCAGACACACACTTACACACACTTTCTAATTACCCCTGCTTCAGTGTTTTCTCTTTTCCATAAGACATATTGACATGTCAGCATTCAGCAGGCTAGATACAGAACAAATGGACAATTTTACCTCTCTCTGTGTAGTGGAAAATCTATCCCTCTCAGCATAGTCCAGTTTCTATTTGGACCTGTCTCACCGACCCGGAGTAAAAGTCACTTTGAGATGATTGTGACACGTGCAATAAATCATAGCACCGCCAGTCAGTGGCCAATCACATTTTCCTTCCCTAATTAATAGCTTATTTATTTGCTTGGCGGGATCCTGCTGCAAGGCTACGCTATTCTGTGTGTATTCCTGTCAATGTGTGTTTGTCTGGTTTGTGTGTCAGTGTATGTATGTGAGAGTTTGTGTGTGTGCATACAGTGTGTCAGTGTTGAAACAGCATCCCCACCTGCCTCTGTGTTACAGTTATTGTCGTCATTGCACAAGCCCTTGCTTTCCACCATTGTAAACCCTGTTAACCACCTATGTTTAAATATGCAAAAAAAGAAAGAAAGAACATCATGGGTAACTTTTGCATTGAATTAAAGCCAGGGAGTTTTATAATTAGCATTTTACTGACAGTCAGCTCAATGATCTGGACCCAAAACTGAGGTTTGGACGAAAGAAAGACCGCACTGTCCCGACCCCCCACCTGAAGCTGAAAGACATTAAGGCATCAGTAAAACCACTCATGTCTGCTTGCATGTCTTCTACAGTTTTAGGTTACTCTTGCACAATTTGATACACACACATATTTACACTTGGCATGTGGCTGAACAGAGCAGGGGGAAAGTCCAGAAATTGTCCTGTAGTTGTTGAACGCCTGCTAGCATTTTAGACGACCCAGCCAAGCTGTTGGTTTTGTAAACTGTTGCAGCTGGCCTTGTGCATTACAAGAAAGGGGAAGTCCTCTCTCTCTCTCTCTCTCTCTCTCTCTCTCTCTCTCTCTCTCTCTCTCTCTCTCGCTCTCTCTCT
>JAVQJL010101057.1:0-21676 GCA_036024295.1 Nannoperca obscura | reverse complement strand
CTCTCTCTCTCTCTCTCTCTCTCTCTCTCTCTCTCTCTCTCTCTCTCTGAAACTCTCACTGGATGTGGTTTGTAATCTATCTCAGGGGAAACTGCAGGACTTTGTCCAAACCCCATCAGTTTAGCTAGAAAGTAAACCTGATGAATGAGATTCTCTGGTGTCGTGCTTACTGAGCTAAGCAGAGGAAAGAACAGACAGAGTTGTAGGGTGAGTTAGTGTGTGTGTGTGAGAGAGTGCCTTTATCGGTCTATATGCGTCTTTGTAATTACTCTATAGGTGATGGGGGTTTTGCACACTCTTTCTCATATCACATAAAACTTGACGTTATGTGTAAGATAGTGCTGTAAATGCAGTGCAAACAATAACTGTGATAAGTTAGTTTTCATAAAATAAGTGTTCATCTCTGTCAGTTTTGGTAAGGCATTTTTATCAACTCTCAGTTGTTCCTCTGATTATCGATTGATTTCATTCAAATGTCATATGCTTAAAATAGAGAACAAAAAGGCTCATCATTGCCAGAGTGAAGGACATTCTTAAAACTGCTTGATTTGTACCCAGTGAAATGATCTGTCCATAATTGCAAAATCTTCAGACAAGTCAATATTTAACAAGATGGATTTTTTTTTTTTTTTTCAGTTCATATACTTGTTTGCCCTCCTCTACTCTTGGCAGTGTCCCTCTTAATACCATCATATCGATGGCTTTGACAGAAAGACTTCAGTTAAACATCAACGCAGGGAATCATGGGACTTCATCATTGGAGCAGCACTCGTACTGTAATTCTTAACTTCCATTACCTTCAACATCACATTGATTTTGCTGTCCTGTAATAGGTATTGTCCACTGACGCCTTTATTTTTTATTGCAGTATTGGCAAAGGGTAGCCTTATAACTCCCAAATGCCAACTTTTCCCAAACCAATAAAAGAGCCTTGTCTTTAGCACCCCAAAATATTCAAATTTGATTTTATGCAACCAGGTTTGAAAGGGCTTCATGAGCCTAGGAGATTTTTCTCAGCCCATCCAAAGCATTCACATCATGACTGCCTTGTTTATGAGCTCAGCTCTGACTAATATTTGGTCATTTAGAAAGTGCAATATTCTCTAATTGCATCTATGTCTTAGCCTGCTACAAAATATTGAACAACTAAATCATGCATCACTTCTTTGGTATCACCCTTCAACATTAGATGTGTTGGACTGGAATGATGAGCACAGTTTACATTTGAGTTTCAAAATGTGGGGTTGCTAATGGTAGACATAGCAAAATCAATGAGTGCATTTAGAACATCATGTAGCATTAAATCAAATGGATAGTTAAAAAGCTAAAAGTATGACAAATGTATAAGTTTACTTAAAAGTTTTTCCTTCAACATCTTTCGCCTTTCAAACAGTGTTTGCTTCATTCATATTCATTTTGAAGGATTGTCATGTTACTATGGAAACAACCAAAAATTAACTCAGTAGTGCCACAAGTTTCTGTTGTTCAGCCCATTCACTTGTTCCTTAAATTCATTCATACACACAATCTTGAACCAGCCAGCAACAATCAGCGAAAATGTTTTCATACTGCTTCACTAACTCAAGGAAGACACTGTAGCAAACACAATTATCTGGTGCTACAAAACAGAGAACGGTTAAGACGTTTTATTACAACAAACTTCATTGCCTTTTCCATTGACGGCATTTTTGCATCATGCATAAATTGTGGGAATATAGTGCTGTCTCCTAGGAGGGTTGAGAAGTCATTCATTCAGTGTGTTGGACTTTGTGTTGGAATACTGGAACAGATGATGCTACAGATGGCTGAGTAAGGGGTGGGGTTGGTGGGGTGGGTTTGGGAAACTAAGTAACATACTGGTATTTTCCAAGGCCCACCAGGCTCTGGCTGCAACACCAACACTGCCTGTGACCCAGATCTCCAGAGACTAGCATGGAGAGACGAATGCCATCTTGGGCTCTGTGTTGTAAGTTGTTTTTGGGCTTCCAGCTGGCGAGGGAGCTTTGTGTACATGAGTATGTGAGTGTGTGTGTGCCTGTGTGTGTTAAGGGAATGATATTAATAGCACAATACTGTGTGATAAGCCATTCGACCCCCACTCATACAGTACACACACACACACGCACGCACACACACATAATAGCCTCTTCCGCTACACCTGCACACAAGCTGCCCACTCTCCCTCACATGCCTGTAGAGCCACACACACACACACACACCCACACCCACAATCCCCCTCGTGACTTTTTGTTTTTATTTCTCACCTGTGTTTTCTCCTCAACCTTCACAGTTATCAAAGCCTATATTGCTTCTGCTCCATTGTCTAGGGCAAAGTGATTTGTCACGATTTGTGTGGACATAGGAATTATTTTTCCTCTGTGGATGTTCTGTCTAGACAGTGAGTTTTGTTGCAGCAGCGTTCGTACAGCTTTTTTTCATTTTTTTATTTTTATTTCAGCCACTGTTCTGTTTATGAAAGCGGAAGATACTGTACACCCTGGAGGGATACTATACTTTTATATACATAATGGAAATCAAATATTGCCTCGGCATTATAAAAACAAAAAAATGCACAGATTAAACTTAAAATGTAGTTTTAACTAAAATCTAAACACAAAAACACACTTTAGTCTTTTTTGTTCATTTACAGTTTTGTTTTTATCAGTAAAGAAGAGATCGTATACCATTTCCAACTACAGTGCCTTGTGATTGGTATAATTTCAGTTTCCCTAATGAAGTTGTGGCACATGTACCTTTTTGGTAACTACACCACTAATGCTTAATTAATGTAATGTCTCAATTATGCCATCATTAATAACAAATCAGATACCAGTCTTAAAGAAAGAGCTATTCATCACCTTAGTTGAAAGGATGAAAACATGAACGTCGTGAAAAGCTAATGCTTTTTTAATGATGATTACAGCAGTATTGAAATTCAACAGAATAACAATATAAAAGTGTTGTGCTGTGTTCATTTCCAGTCCATCAACAAATACAGACTATATATGAAAGACATTAATGTCCTTGATACCTCACTAGCCATGATGATAGAAATAATTTTGTTCTTGCATTAATTCATGCGCACTTTCATTCGGGCATTTATGGAATATTGTTAATTCCAGAAATTACAAATATTAAAACAGAAATTCATTAGTTTTCCTTGTATGGATTTATGACAATTTATCTACTCTTACTGTTGAGTGTAACTGACTTTTTTTCAAAACATACTGGATATTAATTGAAAAAGAGGTTGAAGGACCTTGCTTCTTTTGATTGTGGACATTCAGTCATCTCATACTCACAGGTGTGCAAAAATTCAGCTTTACCAACAAAAATACAATCAAAAAAACTATGTCTCTCCAAACAGCTGTCTACTAAGTCTTTTTTTAAATAAGTTCAATTTTCTTTTTGTTGCAGCCAACATTAAAAAGACAAGAAAATGTTGGAAAGTCCTAGAAGGGGATAGCTTGGTTTGTGATTAGGATACATTCCCAAAATCCTCCACAGCATCCTCTTAACTGTGAGTCTAAAACTACGAGTAGGCAAGGCAAGCCCTATGATGTAATTATGTTTAGTGAGTATGAATGTTCATCCCACAGGGATGGGATCCCTGCTTAACATAAATACTGTATGTTCCTGTGTCTAACTCTTTCTGGTTATTGATTGGCTCTGTGAAATTCCGACGACATCAATCCACCGCAGGTCTTATCTGAGCTAATCTAATGCCTCGCTCTCTTTATTCATCTCTCACATCTACTCTCTGCTGGAGCCCGGTGATGTGTGATTGTGTCCATGCTTGTACGCATGTGTGAGTTTGTGTGTGTGTGTGTGTGTGTGTGTGTGTGCATGCATGCAGGAGAGTTGGATACCCAGCTGTAAAGGAATCAATAACCGTCTTAGCGTGACAGCACAGAACAATAGAGGTTAAGTGAATTAACACAGCACTTTGTTTCTGCCGCTCACATCTCTATGGGAATGCTCTCATTGATAAATCAATCCCTGACTATATTTGTGCTATTGTGTTTGTTCAACAATTCCTGTGCACTACACCTTTGAATCTTCCAATATTGTTTGAGCTGTTATAAGGCCATGTGTATACTTCACCTACATCCATAAAGGCAGCAAAATCTAGGGTTTCATTCAATAATAATTGTTTTGGTAATGACTAGATTGTAATTTTGGTGATGCAATTTTATTGCCAGAATCAGGGATTAACGTCTTAAAAAAAAATTTTTTTTAAATATGAACCACTCACCAAATGAAGACTTGAAGGGCTGTAAAACAGAAACTTTTCTTCTTCTGCAATGCCTATATCATATTATTTTTGTGCCTGTTTTCTTGTATAAGCAACAACCCTGGGAGTCTCTTACGTACAAGATGATGGTTTATGACGACTGTTGAACCATAAAGAAGATCTAGTCTGCTGCAGAAGCTCTAGAGAGTGTTGTCTGCTCATTTTTATTTGCACTTGTGCTTTCAGAGCAGATGCTTGCTGACATGATCTACAAAAACAATAATACGAGAGTTAGACAAATGGAGACTGATTGGATTTTCTGTCTGTCTCATGGGGATTTAAGGATCCACTCACAGACAGTTGGAAAAAATATGTTAATTTACAAAGGACACCATTGTTACAGTTGTCTCTGAACATGCACTGACAGCCACAGACAAGCTTGTGTCTTTTTTGTTGTTTAACCTTTGCTGTTCTCCATGGAGTCCTGACTTAAGTGCTGCTGCTTTGTGATTGATGCAGCTTTAGGGTTTCACTTCTAAATGCCACACCTTTTCCCAGACACAATGGATAACTAACCTTTCTGCTGGAGTTACTCTTTAGAGACCTGCTAATGAGTAATTGGGTCCGTTTTCATCATACTGGAGAGGAAGAAGAGTGGCGGTTGTATGTGGTTGCGGTGTTAAAAGTCTAAACCCCTAACCCTCTCTGCACTGGCTCCCATTTAATACCCATAACATAAATAAATGGCAGCTTAATGATAAAGGACACATTAAATTTAAATATACACCTCTATACATATGTCTGCCATGTTCTCCTGTTTGCCTTTCTACAACTTGGTTGTAAGGTGAGTTAGCCTGTTAGTCCTGCATTTGAATTTCATTTAAATAAAACATGCAGTAAAATCTACTGTGACAAATTGTTAAGGATTGCTGCAGCCATGTTGCTAGTGATGCTAACATCTTTGCACTGTGTCTGCAGGAGGAAAAAAAACATTTTGAACAATTTACCAAATTTAATAATCTAATTTGTATGTTTTGCATGCCATTCTACCATACAATAAAAGTTGTAATGACAGTTGAGCGATAATACTTAATTAAGTACATTTGAATTAAGTATGAATAAATAATAAAATTAAATATGATAAATATGGTGTGATATATTTGTATATCACAAGTGACCTCCTCAAACTCAAGTTTGTTACACAACCAGACACTAGCAGCCTGGATGTTAAAATGAAGTATCACAGATATAATACACACGTAGATATGCAGTCAAACATGAAGTTTGCACACATTTACACAACACATGCAGACACGTTGACTATACTGATTTGTGATACAATATGTGTGTACATGTGTGATCATGACACCTTGTGGCTCCCTGTATTTGTGCTGTATCTGTGTGAATGTGTGTCAAAACACAACAATAGCCTGGGGAGTCAAGGCCATTGCATCTGAAGCCATATCTTGGGGTTGTTTAGCAAACCTGAGGGAGAGTTTGGTGTAATCCTTTGTAATGATAGTCTTGTTTGGACTGTAGGGCCACAGTTGGTGGACTGGTGACAAACCCCGGTTTACCTCACACCAAGCCCTGCAGCCCATCCACTCTCCTAAGAGTATGGCCTGCTTGTCGCCTGCTTGCCGGCTGTCTGGTATGTACAGCTGGGGATTTCACTTGCACCTGTTCTGCTCTGTGTGCGGTAGATTGACCTTGCCAAAACATACCCATGTGCTTGGCAACGATGCCAAGTTCTTACATACTGTAAACATCCAGAGCCAAAAACAAACACTCAACAGAGCAGGGCCGAATGAAGCTCGTGCAAAATTGGACTTTTAACGTAGTTTTAAAAATTGTGCGTGTATTTGTTTTGACAATAGAGAATACATCATCTCTATTAGGAAAAAAATACTAAAGTTGCTTCCCTCAGCAACTTCTTGTATCATTGAGTAAGGCAGCAAACCCCTGACTGCTCTAGTGGAGCAAAGTGGCCACCAGGGTAAATATGGTTGTACTGGACAGCTCCCTCTGGCCACAAGTAGAAGAATGGGTTTGTGTTGAAAAGCTACCAGGTGTGAATGTATTACTGCATAAATATAGTACATATAGTTCAGCTAGTGCCATTGTAATTAAGGTCCTATGATAATGGTTCCCATTTATGAGTGAGTTGGGATTCATCAATAATAAATAAAAAGAAAAGAAAAGAAAAGAAATAAAAACATGCTACTGAACTTTGAACAAAACTTTTTTGGTTTTGACATTTCTAATATGTGCAGATGTTGAAATATTTTAGATTTGCTAACATCGTATGAATGTGACTCAGTGTGATTCAATTTGGACAAATCAAGAGCATCTCTAACTCAGCAGACGGAGGAAGACTGCTGATGGTATGGATGCAAAAGGAATCAATGGCTTTGCTCAAGGAATCAAATGTGTTTTGAGGAAAGTTAATGATATCATCAGTTTGCCATGGTATGCTCATATTGAATAAACCAGGCTAGTCAATTTGTCTGAAGACATGACAGCTGCTGCATTGATGACTCAACATGATCAACATGACTTCTCTGACTTTCTTCCCACATAAAATACGCAGACTTATTGCATAAAAATAAGAGGCACCCAATAGTAACACAATAGAGGATATAATATCTCTAACTAGGAGACACACCCTGCATTCTAAATCCATCCACGTGTTGAATCAACACCTAAGTGACACAGTATAAACGCAAAGTGAACATTATAAACTTCACAAAATATGTTTTTATTGCATGTTTGTTGAAATATTGCTGCTGATTATACTGCATTATACTTCCAGGTTTGCCTCAGTTTTTCATAGCTTGGGCCTTACAAGAAGGTACGAGGAAGTGAATACACCAGACGTTTTTCGAAAATTCACTATAATACTAGGGTGTCTGCAGAATAATACTGTCACTTAATGTACATTACATTCAGTAATTAAGACAAAGTTGACACCCCTACTGGCTTGGGGCTGTGACTGCAAGGCAAATAAAGTTTACTAAACAAATCAATAAAAAAAGCGTAGGCAGTCTATAAAACATTGTTGTTCAGTAATTGGTTGAAATCCACCTTATTTTTTTATATTTTTGAAATTTCATTTCATTTCCGAACATTCCATTTATTTTTCTGTGTATCTGATGCACAGACTGAGAGCATGTCATTTGGCACAAAGGATCATGTCTATGAGTGACTGGTAATGGTGGGTTAGGTATCATTATTGCGCTTCACCATGTCTCAAAAAAGAATCTGTGTTCTCCGTTATTTATTGTTTCTGTCACAAATCTGGTAGTGCGACATGCTTCAAATGAGAGCAAGAGAAAGTCTCTGTAGTGTGTAGTGTTTGGAGTGCGGTCTTCAATTAATTCTGTTATTATTGTTTTCTGTTGCTGTGTGTGTGTGTGTGTGTGAAAAAAAGAGAGATAGCAAGATGTTTTGGAGTTACTTGTCAATGTTTTCGTTTGCTGTGTGTGTGTGTGTCTGTGTGTGTGTGTTATACAGCACAGGTGCCTTGTTCTGTTATTACCCGTATGGTGTGGCTGTAACTCAGTTAATAACAAATTGTCTTCTGATTAGGAATGAACCTACACTTTGCATACTGTGAACTGTCCATAGCTGAGTATGATATGCTACGTTGACTTACAGTATGTTGGTTAGCTTTCTGTTGTAGCGTAAAATGTTCTAAAACTGATGTAAAATGATGTTGGCCAGTTAAATTAATTCAAAAATCATAAATGTTGCGCAACATTTAATAATGATGTCATAATATAGATTTTCTCTCAGCACCCCCAACTCTGAATGACCTCAAGCGTCCCTGCACTTCCGTTTGCCACAAGCCTTTGGGAAAAAAATTAAATAAAAATCTTTTTAGATGTTATCAGAGTTATATGGACATGTTGTATTTGTCACAGTCAAACTATTGATGGTGTTGAAGGAGCTCTCGATGTTGATAGATAGGCTGACAGAACTGGGCTTGTATTAATACCACATCTTCGGATCAAGTGCCTTGGGGCCTAAAAAACAATTTGTGTGTGGCTGGATGTGGCTGCAGAAACCTCAAAGCAAGATAAAGACAACAAATCTCTCACTTTACTTTGGCAACTTCTCAATCTCACTCCTCAAAGGCATCTTTTATTTATTCTTTGGGGGGCACGCTGAGAAAACAACTCCTGAGAGATTTCCAAAATACCTTTTGTCAGGACTTTGTTTGTTGCCTTGTGAAGGCCTTATTGCTATTCACATCATCTCTTTGGGCCTGTCACATTTTGCCATATCAGCTGTTTGGAGAGACACTGTTTCTGATGTCCGTGAATTTGGAAGAGGCTCCCTGTTTTCTCTTGCTGTTTCTTGCCAGTTTATTTTCAGGAAACCCCAACTGTAGAGAATTTGTGGCCCTACTGAAGCCTGCTGGATCACTAATGAAGATGCAAACCTCAATGTTCATTCAAAGCTAAAGATTCCCTTTAATAATGGATGAATTTGGTTTTTTATATGTGCATACTACATTTCTATGCCTGAAAATAGACTTTGAAATGTGGTGTAGATATTTGACGCAAGGTCTACTGTCATTACTAACTAGATATTTTTTGTAATTACATTTATCGCAAATTGTAAGGTTTCTGACTAGTCTTCTATGGCTTTGAAGTTAAAAGCACATAATCTCCACTTTGACTTAATTTAAATATCATCTTTGACTTGGATTGGTATATCGATATTCATTTGTACTTGTATGTCTTGATCAAAGCGTTGGCGTGTCTATATTATTTCCACTGGGATTATTTCAAGACACAGAGCATTACACTAATTTGATCAAAGGAGCAATATAGTGGGGTTGCAAAATATTCAACGCTTCTAATGAAAGATATGACCTCTGGTGTATACTCTTCCCAGAATGATACAAGTGAATTTTAAGGTTCATGTCTTCTCATTGATTTATTTTATGCTAAGATGGATCAAAAAGACAGTCCCAAGTGGTCAAAAGGCAAAAAAGTCAAAAGCATGTTGAAACACACAGCACAACCAGTTCCTCACAGTGAAAGCAGAAGTAAAAGAGCAATGCAGTGGCTCATTCAAATAATTTTCATTATTTCTTTTTTATTTGTTAATAGTACATAAATCAAAACACTAATTTGGAGCATGTGACGTGCACCCTCACTCTCTCTTACAGCATTTAGAAGTCGATCTGAATAAGCCATTGTACATCAGTCAGAACCAGAAAGAAAGAGAGAAGTGAAACTGCAACTTCATTTTAAAAGGTTATTATACCTTATAATGTTCTTCTCATGTTGTAGTAGAAAACTGTACATTATTTTTTGTCTCCATGTCTCCATGCATCGGTAATGCCACTGAGGTCAGAAATGTTCTAAATACTGTATAGTGCCTGTAAACTATTGTATTATAGCAAGGCCAAAATTAGGTTACAAAAGCCATTTGTGAAAGTGCAGGAAATATTGTGGTCATGGATTAATAAGATAAACCATGATATCATTTTAGTATGGGATGGGTTTTTTTTAAGGCAAAGTGGTAGGAGTAATGTGACAAATAAGCTCACCACAGCAAGAAATAAACCACAAATACACAACAGAAAGCACATACAAAACACCAGTCACTTGACATTGGTATTCCAGGTGCCAGTGTACTGGGGTGATGCGACAAAGGCTACGTTGAAATTTCAAGAAGTCTACTCTTTGCTGCTTTTACTCAGGGTACACCCAACTTTTAGTCCAATTACAGACAAGCTTGTCAATCTTGAATGCAGGAACCGATGATGGATGTGTTTTAATAGTGCAGGGGTTGCAACTTTGTTCAACTGTGGCAGATGCCTCTGGGCAATGTAGCCAGCATTGCTCAGTTGGTTCTCTGGTGGCTATGATCAAAGCAATATTTTAAAATGGCAAAAAACACTAAAGAAATGCTCACTCTGATTGTATGCCTAACCAGGCAGACATGGCATCAAGGCTTTCCTCCACCATCTCTGGCTGTAAAATGTAATGACATGTTGTGAGTCTTTAGCAAACCACCTTAGACCTAATAGTACAGCAACTGCTTAACATTTCCTCACTCTGCGTAATGGTACAGTAATGTTAAATGACTCTCTAGCTACAAAGGATCATCATCTACCATGAATACCATCATCCGTTATCTGCCTGCGTTTGCATTATATCTGTCTCATTCATACCATTGTTACAAACTTCTTTCAACTTCCTTCACTCGTCCTTTTTCACACTGTCCCTCCTCTCTCCCGTTCTTCTACTATTTTCGCCTCTCTGTCCCCTCACTCACTGCTATTCACCCTTTTTAAATTCTGCTAGGTCTCTTATCTCTCTTTTGCTGTCTGTTTTTATTACTTCATTCTTTATTTCTTGTCTTCCTCCCTTTTCTCTAAAGCTTTTCTCTCTCTTCTCTATTCCTTTTTTACCCTCTTCAATGCCCCCATCATTTTTCCTTCCTCCCTTCTTCCTGTTCATATGAATTCCTTTTCCCTTTATTTGTATGTTTTGTTGTTGTTCATCTATTTTTCATTCTACATTGTTTTAAACTCTCTAACCTCCTCCTCTTTCCTCTCTCCCCCACCCACTTTCTCTTTTTTGTCATTTTCTCCTTCTATCCCTCTCCCAATTCAGCTTTTCTTTCTCTCCCTTTTCTTTTCCTCTTAATACCTCCAGTCTTTCTCCCCTTCCCTCTCTTTTTCTCCGCCTGTTTCCTTTTCCCCCTTCCTCTATCTCCCTCACCCTCTCTGTCTCTCTGAAAGAAGGTGATAACACCAACTTTGCTCGACGCCGCTCATTCAGTCAGAGTTATCTTGTTCTTCTCCCCTTATCGCTGTAAAATGACAGCATCTCTTATTCCTACACAACAACCTCCACATCAACTCAAATTTCTACTCCATGCATCTCATAGGACTGGAATAATTGTTTACGACCCAGTGCCCAGTGAAATTTGCTTTCAGAGAGTGAGATCCATTTATTGAGGCACAGCTTGCAGCATTGATATTTCTCTCAACCAGCAGAGTGTTATGGGTGTATTCATTAGTGTATTTTTTTATGTATGCTCGCCCTTAGCGGTTGGTTTAGACAGAGATTGAGAGATGAATTGATTAATCTTAAAAGTAAATTGCTGGGCCTAATATAGCTCTGTCTGGTACATCCAGTATTTTTTGAAGAATTTTACCATTGAGTTTGTACAGCCAATAAGAAGTATAAATACTCAACACTGAGAAACCCTTAAGATAAGGAGCATCTTTCTTTTTTTTCTTCTTTTCTTTCTTTTTTGAGCTATCTCTTAAACATAATACCTTGGAAGTCAAGTCAAAGAATCCCTCTTATCATCAGAAGGTCAGCTGATCCTGCTCAGCATTTATATACGTGTCAGAGCATGATGGGGCGATAATTGCTTACTTAAACCGTGCAATACATTTGTGTGGAAGCATCTGAATTAGTTTGTTTCTCTACTCATTATTTCATGAACAAAATCTAAACATTAGAAGTTTGGATTTATTGCAGGGCAATTGTACTGTATTGCATTGGATTATACAGGTGTACCTAAAGCTGCTAACTACTGTCATTGTCTTAATAAATAAGCCCATTAATGTGACACAACTGCATTCTGCAACTTGAGGTATCTTTTCTATGAATACTACCAGAATACTAGTACTGGAAACCAGGCAGCTGAACAACGACTTCACAAACATCTGACTATTGCTTCTTTCAACATACTGTATGCTTTATTGATACTCTAACAACAGTCTTGATTATGTTTGGGGATGTGACTGTTCACCTGCATGTATGCTCCTGGCTTGTGTGTGTTTTATGTGTGTGCGTGGTCATATCATATTCACATCCAGCTCTCTGTCTGGATGATTTATTTGCCTGTTTGAGGTCTGTCAGCAGGGCAAGCAGTCACAAGGCATTTGGTTATGGCCTCCTAAATCTCAGGGGAGCGTATCGACTGCCTATAGTGAGCTAATTATTGATGCTAACTGCCTGTAATGCTGCCAATGCTTAAAGGATTACTGGCGCTACACAGATAAACCTCTCCTCTGTTACCTTGTCACCGTCAAACACTGTAGGCTCATGTCCCGACACACAGTGATATGCACATGTGGGCAGACACACAGGGAGATGAGGCAAATGGAGACATATAGTATGGTTTTATTTAGTGAAAGTGAATCATGATTACACAGTTCACAGGTCCATTTGCTCCTCAAAACCACATACCACATGGTTGCAAATTAGCCAACGAGGAAAAGGTCAAATGTTTAAGTAATAATTTTAAACACAATTAGCCATACAGAATATGTACAGAATTACATGTGCTTCTAATACAGTCAGACTTAATTAATTGTAATTGTAGCATAATTGTATTGTCTTATTTGCTATCTTGCCCTAGACCACCAAGACCAACACAAGATTACAGCATTTTTTGCACTTACACACAATTTTCCACTAAGTGATTTAATGCCCTTCTATATTCTCTATTAGAAAACTGGTGGACTGCCTGGCTCAAAACAGGCTACAAGCATGAAGACGTATAGGACCCGCTTCATTTTTTGTAAACACAAGCACAAACCACACAAACTGAGGCAGACAGAGACTGCTAATCATCTCGATCACGTTTTTAATTGTTAAGCATTTTGAATTTTAATGGGGGGGCATATACAGATCCCCATGTCCACTTCTGCTATAGCCAGATCCCTCTTCAGCTGCCCTGCCTTCCTACACACACACATACACACACACACACACACACTGCTCATTTCACACTCAGATACCCCGGGTGTTGTTAATAGAGGTCACATTGAGATTTACCCACTCCTTTTACCCTCAGTTCCCCTTTATGATGATGAGAACTCCCCTCACACTCTCTCACAAACACATACACACACACACACACACACACACACACACAGCCAGCTACGTGTACAAGACATAGCAGACTGTGTTGAGTGAGTTTTCCCTCCATTTTTTTGTATTTTATTTTATGTTTTTTATTCCGTAACTTTCACTGGATCAAAATATTGAAAGACTGTGTGTGTCTATGTGTGGTGTGTGCCTTTAAAAGCACTGATGTGTTGGTGCACACACCTTTTGCAAACAACTTTAGCTTATCTTGATAACCCCATGCCCAGTGTTCTACTGTATATTTCCCTTCTGTCTCACGTTTATCTGTTGCTCCCTCCCACTCTCTCTGTCTAGCTTCAGTGATATACTAAACTGATCTGTTGGCCCAGCAACACATTTGACCACCCCTCCATTTGACATCATTGACAAATAGATTGCCGGCCAGTGAGTCAGGCCTGTGACCCTGTCATTCCTTAGCTAGACTGATTGGATTCCATTTGTCCCTGCAGAGGAAAGGCAGCGATTACAAACAGATAAACAGTGGGACTGCATGGCATTTGGCCAGCACTGACTGCCTGAATCCCATGTGACAGGAGAGGAGATTGAGAGTGTGTGAAAGTGGTAGGCTTGAAAACAGGGAGTTTCAAGGCCAGGTTGTTTACTGCGGCGGTGCGGCAAGGATGATGGAGGTAGCACCGAGCATGATGTGAGTTTTTAGAGTTTGTTTGAAATTCCAGGTTGTCTTCAGCGATCCCCCTCAAATCTAGGAATCGAACAACTCCTACAAAAGCAACAAAGGAAAGAATTAGAGCAAAATGAGAAGTGGCAATCTGTGAGGCAGGTTGGAGAATTCCATGCTAACATTATAGCTGAAGTGAGACATTAAATTAAAAAGTCTTTGTGGAGATTCATCACATCAGTGGTCATGTCACAATAGAAACACAATTAAAACAACATTTTCTTCCACATGAAAGTTTGCAAGTTTATTTTCCTCTTGGCTCGCTTTGGTTCAGTTTGAAAGTGAATGCAAGTGTCTCAACATAAAGTTAATCAGTGTGCAGAGGAAATATTAATTATGCCAGATCTGTTCAAATCTACCAAAAGCTTTCCTTTTGAAGGCTTTTTTTTTGCCACAGCCTTGTTGTGGCATGGTCTGAACACAGCAGCAATGACCTTGTTTTTGTTTTCGTTTTTTTCCGTTATCATCTTGTCATTACAAGTGCTATCCAACAGCATTGCGCTTAAGAACTGTATTGATTTTGTTCTAAGACAAACAACTTAAGAAGATGCTGAAGGCAGTTCTCTTTTCTGTGTAATTGTATCTTCCTTTCAAGATGGATTTGCAAATACTTTGATGCTTCAAATGCTGTAGTAGTGACTGGAGAAGGCCATCTATTGTAGGATGGATAAAGAGTCGCCTGAAAGAATCCCCCAAACATTGATCTGTTTTGTTACTCTAACTAGCTTATGTATCAATTTATAGTTAGATCAAGGGAAATTGACTATATAGATTATTTTTGGGGGGCAACTTTCAATTAGAACATATTTCATTCCATTGTTCTCAAGCATGACCAGTAGTTTATAATAACCAGGGGTGTCTTGACCAAATCACATTTCTTCTTCTTGTTATAAATAAAAAATCTCTCCATATCACTTTATGGAAGTTGAGTGTTGTATTAACAATAACACTCCTCCACACATTTGTTTACTCATTGCATGATCTGTGCAACGTGTTTTTTTTTTTTAACAATAAGCAGATATAAGAAACAGGCTGAGCAGGTTAGCGAAGGTTCGTTTTTTTTGTTTTGTTTTTTGTTTTCATTGTCTTAATCGTCGTTTGTTCTGGAATTCTTTTTGTAACTCAGCTGGGTAGTCTCATGTCTCTAAGGTGGGTTAATGATAAAGAGTAATATCTCTTGTGCTGGTGGGGCGAGGACAGGCCCTGTTAACTTGGCTCTCTGGCGAGTCCCAATGACAAGAGGCTTCACGGGCCATAAACCCAGAGGGATGAGGGAGAGTCGAAAATGGCCGACCGTCTCAATTTTCTGCCAGACTGCCTCTCGCCTTCTCTCATTTTTTTCTGCCTATGTGTGTGTGTGTGTGTATCTCTTATTCATATATCTCATCCTCTTCTGTAATTCAGATTTTCAGTTCAGTTCACATTGTCACTCTCTCTCTCTCTCTCTCTCTCTCTCTCTCTCTCTCTCTCTCTCTCTCTCTATCTCTCTCAAAACACATACACAAACACATGACACTGATCCTGGCAGGCGCATATTGAAACTCCACCCTGAAGGTTAGGATAAGTGTTTGTAGAGAATGGATTCAGAGTTTGAGCTAAGTGGTGCATGTTACCACACACACACACACACACACACACACACACACATTCATGTGCGCTATCTTGTGGTTGCTTGTGGAGCATTACTAAGCCAGCCAAGCAGAATGGCAGCTTCATTATGATTGCGGCATATCAGGTCGCAATTATCAACACTGGCTTATTCACTCTTTAATTGCCTCATTTAATTTGTTCACATTTGGTTCTGAACAATGTCAACCTGCTGCAGTTGAAAGCGATTTGCTTCAAGGGCATGTAACATACACAACCACAAGCCTTGTGTGTGTGGGTGGGTGGGTGTGTGTGTGGGTGTGGGTGGGTGCGTGTAAACATATATCACAGCATGTGTTCGACGCTGCTAAAGTTCACTGTTGTGAGGAGGCCAAGTGTTAATACTAACAGTCATTAAGAGAGACTTGCCTATTCATTTTTACTTCTCTTTATTCTTTCTTATAGACACACTGTTTTGTATAAAAAAAAATGTTTTTCCTTTTTTTCAAAATTATGTACAAACCACATAGCCACACAATGACAGCACATAAAATGCTCACTGTATATTGTGACGGAGAGCAATAGTTAGGTGACCACATGAACACATTTTTTGCTGGCTGTAATCACTTCTCCTGTTCATACTGGCCATTAAATGATCTCTTCCTAATCTGCTTCCATTGTAAATGATGGGAGACAATATCTACAGTCCTTTTTCTGTGCAAAAGTTTCTCTGACGCTAGTGAGGCTTCAATTATCTGAGTCAACCAAATAAAGTGGATATCTTCACAGTCTTTTTAGTATAACATTCCCATTATGAAAAGGAGGAATGATTACAGCAAGCAAAACCTGTTTCAATGTACATATGAGAACGTGAGTATTATTTTAAGACATAATAATTGTGAGGCTATCATTCAAGTCTTCCTAATTGACATATGCAACAGGAATGTCCAGTGAATCCTATGTTAGCAAGCATTCGTAATATTTGATAAAATTTGTAATATTGATCAAATTAAATCAATTTTTTTACATAAAATATAATTTTTAAATAACTTTTTCTTTTACTCATAAAGTGAAAGTACTGGGTGATGAGAGGCTTATACAACAGGAGTCAATGTGCAGTAAAACAAACTGCTCACCTGAAATAGCTCCAGGAGTAAACAAAGAATATTGCTATATATTGCTATATCAGCCATTTCAGGTTTTCCATATATTTATCTACAAGCAATAACCTTTAACTAGTAGAGGTTAGACTTTAGAGGTTGTAGTCGTATATATACAGTATGAACTTGAGGACAATAATTAAGCCATTTCTTCAATCTTTTACAGCTGATTTAATGTCTTGAGTTTGATAACACATAAGCTATAAGGGTGTTTTGCCAAAGTAAATGTCTGCACAATTTTATTCTTTTCAATTACAACAGAGGTTTATAAAAATCCAGAACCCATTCCACAAAACAAAGCATTTTCATGAACATATGCTCTGTTAATTGAAACAAAGTGGTGGCACGGGTGTTTGTTGAAAAGACTCCAGTGAATGGGGCTGCACGAAGTGTGGAAGAGGTAGCCGCATTGTTGTCAGGTCAAGAACGTTGGTACTAAACTGGCACTTCTCCCAAGAGGGGGCACTTGGTGCTAAGTAAAGTACATTTTTACATGAACGCAAACACAACTAGTATTAGCTTACACATTTCTCATTCATTGCCAGCCACGTTCACTCATTAAAGTGTCTCGACCTTAAGTTTCTGTAATCACAACTGCAGAGGTGAAACCAACAAACAATTGTGTTCTAAGTGTGCCTCTGGATGTCCATCAATATGTGTCAACAATACATGTGTATATGAATGTGTCACTCAGGTCTCTGCATGTGTGTGATTGAGCCTCATTGTTAAGTCCAGTGGCAATGCCGGCCTCATTAAGACGGATGAGGAGCTCCCAATGTCTTGGCTGGGTTAGCAGCCCACTGGCAAGCCAAGAAGAGAGCCGTCCTGCCGCCGAGCTCTCGGCTCAGCAATGCACCACGTAATTATGTGGTTAAACGTCAAATGAACAGGGTCATTTATTCACCTGGGTTATTTATGAGAGGAAGGGGGGGCGGTAGAAATGTTTCTCACCTGCCCTTTTCAAAAGGTGAGACAAACTGTTTTAGGGTCATCTTGTTAGTAAGAACAGCCATGAGACTGAAGGAACTACTGTACTATGGGTTGATTTTAGGAGAGTCATTTCATGTTTATATGAGACAGCAGTCAACTATTCAGCTTGTTCTTATTGTGAATGACATCTCTTTGGAGAAACCAAAACATTTTTTTTTTAAATTAGTCTTTTTTTTTTGTTAAAAAACAATCCCACCCAATATTTGGGAGATTTGAATAATTATAAAAACTCAAATTTGAACAATTTCGAAATAAATGTATCAATATAATGACTACTTTCTTAAACTCAATTGTTCTTTTTGAACTGTGGTTAGCCAAACACTGATGCAGTTTTCTCACTATTTGTGCAAAATACCCTTTAACTCTAGTAAAAAAATCTGTTTAACCTTTCAGTTTCCATTGTACAAAGAATGAGCCCATCCATAACAAAAGTACCCCAGTGTACAAATCCCACATGTAAGACAGGATGTTTTTCCTCTTTTCAGATAGAATCATATTAGAGCCTACATATTAGCCTACAAATTGTGTAGGCTGGCTAATCCTAGCAAGGTAGAATCCTAGCAAGAAATGTTGCAGGATTTACAATCTCTATAAACCTGGATAGGCACCTGACTTTAGTTAAGGGTTAAGAAAAAAACAAAACCAAGTAGAGAGCTTTGGACAATTGCTGTTCTCTTACTTAAATCCTTTTGTAATGCCTCAGCTTGGTTAATAAGCTTCCCACAGTGCACAGAGGATTGACTGAAACAGAAACTCATAGCTTCAATGATTCAAGGAGACTTTCTTTTACAAAGTGGGCCAACAATGTGGAGTGAATGCCTTATGAGTGGATAGGAGGGGGGGGGGGTCTTCCTGTGGGGAGAGGAAGTGAGAGTAGAATACTGATACCAGCACCCAGAACCTCCTCATTAGGAAACACCATATGGTTATGCCGCACAGATGCCTGTAAGCCAGTGGGCTGAAGCCTGCAACTGGGTGTACATTTTGTTAGCTTTGGAACCACAACGGTGAGGTTTCTCCATAAATGAGGTTCTGTCAAAAAAAGTTTTGCTTTTCTGCTTTGCTGGTCAGTTTAATTACAGATGGATGGCTGGGGAGAGCGAGGTAGGCCTCTTAGCCGAATGAGTTACAAACTTAGTTGATCAAGTCCTTGCCTTGTCTTTTTGGAGTGAGGAATTTTAAAATATATTATCATGGTTCAAGAGTCCGGGGCTATTTCATTCTTTTTATTCATTTATGTTAGTTATGCTGCATTCATTCAGTTATGTGGAATGAGGGCACTGTCGTTCATACATGAATTGCAGTTTCAATTCACAATTGACCCATGTGATATGAAAGTGAATTGATGCCATCCTTGATTGGATTAGACAGCCAGATGGGAGGTTTACAACAGCCTGTAGCATCTGCAACATTAGCTTTTAATAGCAGGTTCCTAAAATAATCACAGGCGTGGTCATGTGAAAGGCAAGGATTGGTACAGAGAAAGTGTATGCCCAGTTAGTCTCTGTTTGGCCTATATGCAAAAATGAACACAATTGGGCAACCTTCTATAAAATCTCTCAATATGTAAAACATCAAAATAATCTGCTTAAAGAAAACAACCTAAATGTAGTTAGTGTTTGTCACAGTGCCTTACCTGGGACAGTTCACTATACTGTATTCTTGCATGTTTTTTCTGGGTTTCTGACTATGTTGTTTGTAATTGTGAGTAAGATTCTGTGATTCTGCTTCTGTCTGATCCACAGAGGGAACGTGGCCTAGTATGGCTGAGATGTTGAAAGGGAATTCTTAACACAATTCATGCCCTTCAGCTGTTTTTCCTGTCGGACAGAGATGGGAGAAAAATAATAATATGGTTGGCATTATGTCTACATATCTCTTCTTTTCATGGTTCCACCCAGTGGCAGTGGCTGTCAACTGTGCAACAACTCAGCCCTCTTCTGATAGATAATGAGATTATGGAATAAAAATATGCAGAGAAAAAAATAAAAAAGCTGTTCTCTTTTAGCATGATAGCAGAGGACGTAACATCCATCTTAAATGACCGGTGTTGCAGTAGGCTGCATCACTCAGGCATGATAGCTTTTGGTAAAGTCTTTGTGTTTCGTTTTGTAACTGTGAAAGTAACATTCACAGTTGCGGAGATCAAAAGCTTATCAAATGGTTTCGGAGAGTACTGGCAGCCCAATTGCTCTTTTCTGCACAGCTTCAGAAAATGATCTTCCATTTTCTCTTTGGGGCCCTATTCATATTTGTGATATGGCATAAAATGTAAAATATGCGGCTAAAATAGTGCATGTAATTCAGTGAGACATCACTATATGGATGGATTTGAACCAACTATTTCTAAAGGTTTTAAAAAATGGCAACAGGTGTTAATCTCAAATAGTTTCAATGCATGTTCTTCTGTAAATTTGGACAAAATTCCTATTGTAATGCTCAGTAATTGTTGTTGTGGGTCGTGGAATTTGGGGGATTTTCTTTGACTTTTGTTGCGCAATAATAAAATATATATATATATATACTATCCTAAATATCCTCAAAAAGGATATCATGACATGGTAGTTTCAATGCATTAGCATAAATATTCACAAAAAGTAAAAGAGTCTATCTTACAGTAGAATAGTTTTCATATGTCTCTAAAAAAATTTAAAGAAAGCACGGTTGATACCAGCAGAGTGAAATAGCTTGACCGCCCGTTGGACTCCTCAGGTGCCAGACATTCCAATCGACTCAGGTGGGCAGAGGGTGGGAAGCCAGTTGTAATATCTGCCTGCCTGTGTCTATCTCACAGTGGAATGTAGTGTGTGTCTGTGCATGTGTAGGAAGGCAGCTAACTGCCCATGTTATCTGTCAAGGTTTGTTTACCATACTCAACAGTAGGGTCACAGTTCAGCACCTTTGTCGACTTAGTTCAGTTGTCAAATTAAAAATCACAATGTGTGTTTATATCAGTACAAGTACAACCATAGACTTAAGTATTGTTTTGTGTTGGATCACATAGTTTGCTGAAGTGAATCAGTGGATCTGGCTTCAACATCTTTCAATGATTAAGCACAGAGAACTGTCTAACAAGTTTTGTAACTTGCTAACCAAATACCTCACTGTGCTGTGCAGTTCATTTAGTTTTGAAGTTTTGAATAGGTTGAACTTTTAATGATCCCCTTGGCATATTTTTGGCCATTGCAGATGCAAATGCATAATTCAGCTGTATAGTGTCTGTATAACCTACCATTTGTCACAACTCGTACTACATAACTGCGGCAATGAAATAATTGATATATTTAAAATAAGCAGGTTTCTAATAAATGGAAGGCTGTGTCTAAGGTGTCCTTTATGTAATGCTGCTGCAGTCTGTGCAGCCTTACCTCAGGAAAAGCCAGATCCTAAAGCCATTACCCCCCAGCGTGATGTGTGGACACTCGTAAGCATCGGGCATGCTCCATAATGCCGGGAGTTTTTATGAGAATCATTGATTCCTCAACACCCCTTGCCCTCACACTGTGGGGAAAAGACCTGAACAGAGAATTGATTTTTATCATTATTGCTCCCAACCCCCCTGCTGCACCCACAGTCACAGACTTGTAGAAAGGTCAGAGAAATGACCTCCCCCGTCATTCTGTCAGAAGGATTTCTTTGCTTGTGCCTCTATTGATTTGTGAATTTGATGAATTTTTCAATATTTCATCACAGTCTTCTTGCTCACTACGTGATTATTTTTCTTTTCTTTTCTTTTCTTTTCTTTTCTTTTCTTTTCTTTTCTTTTCTTTTCTTTTCTTTTCTTTTGGCAGAAGCACCCATCAGGGCCCATTTGCATTCCAGTTTGGCTAGGGCACCCACTGTGCAGTTGGTGCTTTGAACGTCCTCCCAGATGTGCTTATTCCAGCGTAGTGGTTCATTTGAGAAACTTGGTTAATTAGTGTGTCTGTATTTGAATGGGACTCCTTTGTGTTTTACTCCTTCATGTCTATACACGTATCTCTGAATGTGCAAATGCATTATTGTGGATAATATCCCAGTGTAAATTAGTGTGTGTGTGTGTGTGTGTGTGTGTGTGTGTGTGTGTGCGTGCGTGTGTGTGTGTGTGTGTGTGTGTGTGTGTGTGTGTGTGTGT